>JAULBM010336811.1:1802-22804 GCA_032357055.1 Geukensia granosissima
TTCAATTGACCTGTCATGTGGCATGATGTGCTGATTTATATTCAAATAGAAAAATACTGAGTTAATAAATACTTGATTATAACTGGGATTAAAAAGGTCCAGATTATAAGTGTGTTGAAAACTGGTATGACACTCGAAGTAAACTTATTGATGGAAAACTTTGAACATATTTTAAACTTTAACAATATTTTGGATTTGGAAATTATCTAACCGAAGCCCATAGATTTGATATTTGACAATCCATTTGTAAATTACGTATATCATCTCACAAATTAATCGTTTGAGTTGGTAGATGATCAAAAATTCCTATTGAAACCAACGAGTTTAAATTATAACAACTTTACTCTGGTTTTATCAGAGATGTAACTAATTCATTTATTCTTTATTTACTTAATTATTTTTGTATAAATTGTGAAAAAAATACAAATGATAGAAAAACTTTGTTGACTTAGTAGAAAGATATGTGCAAATTTTAACAATTTAACTGGAAAATTATGCTGCATTTTTTCACAAAAAACATTAATTAAAAAAGCATTTGGAAAATATAAAAAGAATAAAACATCTGCAATTAATAACTTATATATTAGAATATGTTGTAATTGCCATTGCAATTGTGTTTTATAATATCAATTATCCTTTTCATTAACCAGTTGGTTGTATAATTACAAGCCTGTTCTACACAGGACTAAAAAGCACAGGAATTTAAAATTGGCAATGTTGCAGGTGTCTTCAATGAGACAGATACTATTACATTAACCATATAAAACTTCGTCGCTGTTTTTGATTAGGTCCGCATTGTCCGAAATTTTTTTAAGAATATTCTAAATTTTTATTATAGACAGAAGATGCAAAATTTTAACTACTTGACTACTCTTCAAAACCGACACATGTCATGAAATAGCTGCAAAGGATAAGTGGCCCACTCCATGAAAAAATAATAAAACAGCAAGGTTATCAGGACACAGTACACAATATTGGTTCTGGTGACCATGAACTATTCGACTGACCATTTACGTAACACGTTGATACCATAGTTATTCTAGAAGATTGTAATTTTAAAGTTAAATGTTAATAAGCGAATGGAAAAAAATGTCGCCTTGTAAAACTTTCAATCGACAAATTTATGGTAACTTGTAGGTTAAATAGCACTCGTGACGAATTTTAAGACCCATATGTAAACGTCAATTTTGATAACAAAATGTTTTCGACTTTTTCAAGTAAGAGTGGCTGTAAGCAAAACGTTTGTTTTTTTTATAGTATTGTAATTTAAACCGCACATAATAGATTAAGTCAGCATGAAGACACCAAGTCCAAGGCTATTTGAGATCACTTAATTTGACTCAACTTAAAATATTCTCGTCTCTTCTTAAAAACTTAATTAAAGCAATTGATAAAATGAATAAATTTACTGCAGGAATATTTATGCAATATGAACCTTTGTAATGTTCCCTCAAATTATGACGAGGATGGCTCTAATCCTTTTTCTATCTAAACGTTAGCGAAGAGGAGGATGTCTCTTTTTTGTTTTGTTTTTTTATTTTTTTTTATTTTTTTTTTTTGGGTGGGGGGGTAGTTTTCCATTCTCTTACGTGTAGCTTGCTTGGATGGTTATTTGCATTAGCATTTGGAATTTGGAATTAAGAGCCTGTATCGATCGCTGACCCGGTAAAATAACATTATGTCAAGAACAAGAGCAAGACGTGATGTAATCATGGTCATCTTGTTTATATAAAGCTTAAACTATAAACACATAAATTAGCAGTAACAAAACTTGTCCAGCCGTTCTTTCTAGTGTTTTATGTCTGTTTAAGCTCTAGTCTGTGGCTCTGAACTGACCGAGGCCTTACATTTTTTCAACAGGATAATTGTATGTTTCTTATAATGTATGGTATGTAATAATTATAATCATTGCTTGTAATTCATTCGCCCCTGGGGCCCAATGATTAAAATAAAAAAATTGAAATAAAAAAAAATCTTCTTCTTTTTCTTCTTCTTCTTCGTATATGTAAGATAATACACACAATTGGCAAAAACAAGTAAAAGTGTTATTCAAACACTAAATATTATTCCCATAACGAGTCAACTGACAATTTGCTGCTGTTGATCAATCTGTTTTACCTGTCTTGCAGATTATTTCTTTCATTTAGACTTGCCTCTGTTAATTATAGTTTTGTTTCTTTATAACGGCTAAACTTGTTATTTCCAATTGAACTACTGTTGCGATCAACTTCGGCTTTGCGTGGGGTCATCAGATAGAATAACTGAAGACAATTTTACCAAAATTTGCTTGCGATTACCAGGGATGTATATATTTATACGTCCCTGCGATTAACAAAGTAATTTTAGACAAAAATGTCTTTAAGGATATTTCCCATAATGTCCTATGCAAAACTATATCAGACCATGGCGGCAAGCGATCAACAAGTTTGGTAGAAGACCCACCCAATGATCATTCCTGCAACAAAACCCAACTGGATAAGCGATTTCTGACAAAATTTTCAAAGTTTGATAGCCATGTTTGAATTCCGAACGGCGAAGGATTTTCTGAATCAGCCAAGGACTGCTAGATGGCCATCTAGATATCTTTCTGTCCAGGAAAGTATAAATGGCAAAGATATTACAGATAAAAAAGTTATTAAACAGTAAAGTCCACAGTGTTTTTGTGTCTGGGCGTGGCGGCCTTTTCAAATGTCGGAAGGCACAAACCATAAAAAAGATTTTTCAAGTCATGTTCAGCCAGTCAGAACACATTATTGTCTGTTGGTCATCTTACAAGTTCCGATCGGCAAAGAATTTCAGGGTTCACTTCCAAACAATCTAGCCAACACTTCTGTCCAAATTTGTTCCGACTGGCAAACTTAATATATATAAAAGTTCTTTAAGTGAATTTCCATAGCGCTGCTATGTTCAAGTACGCCGGGTCATGGTTTAAATATCCAATAACAAGCGTTTCGCAAGTTTGGTAGTGGACCAACAATGATATAACAATTCAATTGGCTAAGCATTTCAAAGCTCAGTCAATCAGACACATTTTTGGCTATGGCGGCCATGTTTAATTCCGACCGGCAAATAATTTTAAAAATTTGACGATTAAGTATCAATTAACATAGTTTTACTGATAATAGAACCTCACATTGATTTTCTACAGGGACATATGTTATTTAAAATTGTTGATCCGATTGACCAGCTTTTTGGAAATAAAGTTTGTTAGTGGACCATTAGTGATCATCCCCGCTTTACCACGAAGATAAAATTTCAATTTTTTATTGTTTTTTTCACATGTAATACGTAAGACTTGGATATTCGGCACTACCTGCTATCAATTTACATAAATGAATAAATGTTTAAATAGTTGAAATTAAATATGTTTTAAGGTACAAACAAGTTACATCATACATGTATCGAAATATATCATCTGGTGTCATTACACTTTCCTGGAATATGATGTCCCAGTAATAAATTTTGGATTCCACAAAATGTTTAAATAGTTTCATGGTGAAATTAAATGTTTTATAAGGTATAAATAAGTACGGTTTTATTATATATTATACATTATTGAAATATGTCATCTGGTGTCATTATACTTTCCCGGAAAATGATATCACAGTTACTAAATTTAGTTCTGAGAAAATTTTGAATTCATTTTTATAGGTTAACAATACACTTATTCATTTTTTATTTGTACATTTTTTGTAGCATATATACAAGAAGATGTTTCAGAAAAAATAAACCTTTAGTTGTGATTTTCTGTTTTCTTGCACATCTCAGATGCAAGGAAAAACAGTACATGTATTGGTTCGTATGTTGCCAGTGACGTACCTAAGCAAATGCACAGAAGCACGTGCTTCCACGTCATTTTGAAAAAAAATCAAACCTTGGTTTTCCATATAGAGTATGTCTAAATTCGAAGATCACAGGGTTCAATAATAAAACTCTTTTGTACAGGATACCATTCATGGCTTTTTTGTTTGTGTGTGAGTTTTTATTAGACAATTTTATTCAGGGAAAAAGTATTCGACAGAATCTTAGAATCTGCAATCAAGCTGTGTTTTTAAATTGAAAAGTATAATTTAAAAAAAAATCGTGTTTCCTTTGTTCTTAGCTACCATGCTCCAAAATGTCGAGATGTATTGATTCAAACCATTAAATTCCCGGTGTTAAAATCCTGCAATTGCGAACATTATTCAACCACTACCCATCACTGACTCTAGAGAAGGCAAAAGTTAAAGTCATCACTCGGTACGTGATGTACGTAGCAATGGCAAACAGGATTTATGTCGAATTAGAGCTATTTTGAACCTTGAACTATACTGATTTTACAAACTGAGAGATCAATTTCTAATATTTCACAGAAGAATAAAATATATTGGAATACCACGATTTCACATTCAACTGTTTTATTTTATGCAACATTTTAAAAGTCGGATGGTGACTGATCGAGTCTTTGCCAATTACATTAACAATACAGTATAAAGACACAGGCGCACGGGACAAGGACACTCACCTCCCCCTTTCATCATTTTTTTTTTTTATTTGTTTGTTTTTCTTTTTTGTTAGTGTAAAAAATACGTGCGGCCGTTATAGATTAACAGCTGCATAAATTGTCGCGTGGTCTTTAAAAGTGAGAGACCAAGCGACTAGCTGCATTATCGATTTTGTTACACACTGACACCGGGTCATACACAGTCTAGGGTCACAATTATACTAAAAACAAAAGAAAAAATGACTGACTTTGAGGTCAAAGGTCAAGGTCACATGGTGTTATTAGGGGTTTGGAACACACTGCCTTATTTTGATACAGCTAAGCAACTTCCAATGCGTATAAGTCGTAGTAAAAGACCAAATTATTATGTCCCTTCATGGATATATTCCAATTTATTAATAATTTTATCTTGAGGTCAAAGATCAAGGTCGATAAGAGATCTCAACGGTATACCACACATCGCTCAATGGTGATACACATATTATGTGCCAAATGATATCAGTCTAGGTCAAAAGGAAAAGAATAGGAAGAGGAGGGGATACTAAAATGTTGCTTGGCCTCCATAGCCTGGTTTGGCCTCAAATTTAGCTTGGCCTCAAAATTGTCCTGGCCTGGACCCAATTACAACATGGCCTCATAATTGGTGTGGCCTTAAATTTGGCTTTGCTTAAAAAATGGACTGGTCTCAACATTAGTGCTGTTGGGTTAATTGGAGTTTATAATAAAGTAAATTAATTTGAATAAACTTTAATGTAATCATTCAATAGGGTTAAGATGAATAGATAATTCAACAATTTGGTTTATAAATTCTATTTTTACTTTAATCATTATTGTTTCATTACTTGCAGATGTATAATATAACACTGATATACTTAATTGTCAGAAATATATCATGAAAAGAGGAGGATATTTTTTCTGGTTTCAAATGATGGTTTATCCTCTAGTGGTATCGTAATCAACATTCATATTCAATTCCATCTCCGTGCACCAGCAGATATTGAAAACAAGTTGTTACAGACTCAACATAAGGGCGTAACCAAAAAAAAATCCTATTCGAAAATAATCATTGGTGACAAAATTAAATAACGAGATATATTTCTGATATATGAAAAAAACAAAAGAAATGTTACCCAATATCGTTGAGCAGGTATCATTTTAAACCAAAATTTAAAAATAAAAACGAATTGCATTATTAAGTAATCAAGCTATATTAATGATTGGACAAGATAAGCTTATAAAATATTTATTAATAATGTCCATCTCATTTTATTCTTCTTGGGTATGTTTCTAATCAGCAACAATCAAAATAGCAAATTTACCCAAATAAATATCAAAACATCAAACTTTTTTCAAATTGAAGATAAAATCTTGTGACTTAATAGAAAAAGATATAGCTGTCTTAAGTTTGGAGTTTACAGTGATAAAAATAATCTGAATCAGTAATTAAAGTCATCCGCTAGAAAATAAAATGTACTATTTATGTAATGACCACTTCTGCATGTTTTAACATTTAGTGAGTATTTTATTTCTCATTAAATTTTGATCTCATAAGTTCGTCAAATTTAGAACAACTCTATGTTTTGTACTATGCCATAAAGAAAGCCAGGCAATAAAGGAGGCCAAGTCAAAATTCAGGCCAGACCATAATGCAGGCCAGGCCATAAAGCAGGCCAGACCAAAAAGAAGGCCTGGCCATAAAGTAGGCCAGACAAGGCTAATGAGGCCAGCCAACATTTTAGAGAATGCCGGAAGAGGAGGAAGAAGAAAATAATATGTCTCACTTATACGAGGGAGTAGGACATTATATAGAACAATTCATCATAGATTTTCAACCTGGTGACAATATGCATCTTTGACCGGAATTTGTAAAGAGGTTTGCGTAAAGATTCAAGATAAGTGTGGCGACATTTTTTACCGTTATCTTCATATTTTATTTGATGACCAGTCAACAGATTTTTTTCTCAGAAGACAGGTTACGTTGTCCTTATCAAAAAGAGGATTTGTGAGAAACAGATACTAGTATAACTTGAAGAAAATATATAATTAACAGCAGTAGATTTCTGTTCAAAATAACAGTTTATGCCCAAAACAGGTCAACAGAGGAAATTCATATTGGCACCATCATAGATGTTAACTTTAGATTTTTAAAACATGTGAATGATTGTATTATCTGAAGATGTCATTACAGACGCGTTCTATCGGTTTGTTTAGAAGTATTTCTGTATAGCTGTTAACTCCTTAGTTGCTGATTGATTGTATAGACTGCAATCTATTTGATTTTATACATTTGTTACCTATTAAACTGGCTTACTCTTATGATAACTTTGTCGGGATGAGTCTTTGAAGATATTTACGTGTATATATTTATACCTTTCATTGTAGGATATTCTAATTAAAATAAAATCGATTATAACGGTATACAGTTGAACTGACTTTCCACTTACATATTTCCTGCATGACGGACTCTTTATACATTTTGTATTTGAGTTTAAATCATCCTAAATAAAAGGGTAGTATATATATAACGTTTATGACTACAATACCACAAGAAACTTTTATTTAAATAGTGACGTTTTTGTTGAAGAGTTGACACTTTCGAATTTCTTGTTTATTATTCAAGATAGGTATTGTCAAAAAGCACAGTACATGCTAGACTTTAGACTGTAAAAATAATAAATATAGATAAGAGAAATTGTAAAGTTTACAAATCTATCAATCATTTTCATCTTTAAATATAGGTAAAACGTTGTATGCTTTCATTGGCTCCCTCGCTTTCACATCATTAAAACCTGGAGGTTGATAATTTCATCTCTTCTTTCACACTTCTCCAGACCCGTGCAGACAAATCAACTCTGAGTCATTTTGGATCGCAGCAAATATTTCTAAACGATTGATTTTGCAGAAATGGCCAAACCAGATCTTCCACGGGGCTATCTAGGAGCTCAGCCCAAGTTTACTGAAGTTGGACTAACTACATTTAGCCACAACGACCCAGAAATTACCACGGACACTAATGAGGTAGGGTTTTTAATTTTTGTTTTTTTTTTCTATGTTTTTTTTGTCCATTACTATCATGGCAATACTGTCATTTGGGATTTCTTTTATTCTTTTATTTTTTAGCCATAGTGCTTTTAATGCGCTCCGATGCAACTTCGTACCAGAGACCAGCTTGCATGTCTTTTTTTGTAATGCACTGATGAATTTTAACAAACTGAACATTGAATTTAAGATCTTTTGGCAAAGTTTTGTTATTTATTTAATTTTTTTGACAAATTATTCAAAAATACACTGTTAATTTTAATTTGTTGATAGGTTTGAAATTGATTAAGCATCTTAATTAAACAGACTGGTAATTAGAAACTCTTCTATTCATAATTGTAGTACATTATAGAAACAAGCGTTATCACACATGTAGATTTTCATAAAATAGAAAAGTTAAGTTGTTCTTTTTGATAAATAAAAACAATGAAAATAAAGAAAAATGGCTGTCGTGTCTGCTAAAAAGTCACGTCTTATATATATAAGGTTACATATACAGAAGTAAAGCCGCCACGGTTTGCCACCATTTTAACTAAGTAATATAGGCGTCAGATTTGAATTTATATATTCACAGGAATTATGTCGTTTAAGTATATATGCATCACGATAAGATATATGTAGAAAATCTCTTGTTTTACATGGAAACCGAAAAAAAAAATCAACTTGGCCCATCGGACCATTTATTCCAGATGAATAAGTTTTATTAAAATGAAAAGATATTGGGTAAATATTTGAAAAATTGCACTCCAACAACGAAAAGACAGGGAACTTACCACCAGTGTATCGACTTATATAAAATATGAAACGAATTCAATGTATTTGACATATATAATATTGAACGAATTAAATAAATTCAATGTAATTGATATGTATAATATGACACAAATTCAACGAATTCAGTGTAATTGATATATATAATATGACACAAATTCAATGAATTTGATATAATATTTGTCTCAAAAATAAATCGACTTCTCTGATAAAGCCTCGTATAACAGATTTAGTGAATTGATTCTTGACTGTGTATACAGATATCAGAGACATAATAAATATATGTGCCTCTCATACAATTTTTATAAAAAAAAGTATGGTACATGTAATTTTACAAAACAAGAAGTTTATGAGCTCTAATTAAACTAACAAACCTTTGATCGTTTATGGGAAACAGCGAAATTTAAACGGTAGTTCATTTTTCAAAAAGGAAACAGGAACATTATACATATATTTTAATCGATAAAGGAATAAATTATTTTACTTTAAAGGACATTTCATGATTGCAATCGTCATTTTTAGAAACTATCGGTATCAACACATATGCCTTAGCAGATTAAGGCGAACGTTTCATGAAAAGTCGTTAGACTATGGCCTTATTTATACTTCGAAAGCTATCGTCGCGCGATGTCGTGCGACGTTGCGCAAAAATCACTGGGTGTTTCAATCGGAACATGCTCGTATATTTCCGTCATTATTTTCACTTCACCGGATTTTTATAATGGCAATGGTCGATGTGATCAGATTGTGGGTGTTTATACTTGTTATAGCTTGTTTAAACTTTCGGTCTCGACGAAAATCGCGCGACATCGTGCAGTCACGCGATGTTCAGACTACAGTCGCGAGATGACGTCGCAGCGCGACGATCGGGCGAGGAAGTATACATGAGCCATTACGACCGACTTACTTCAAGTGTATTTAAGTTATGATCACCAGTAAGGGCCCATTTATACTTCGTCGCGCGATCTCCGTGGACATGTCGCGGCTTTCGCGCGACTACCACACGATGTCGCGCGATTTTAACTGAGATTAAAACTATAAGAAATTTAAACCGCGTTAAGAATAAATACCCAGCAATTTTCGCGCGACATCGCACGACGTGTTGCGACTGTCGCGCGACGATCGCTTTTGAAGTATAAATGAGCCCTAGCTATCACGACCTTTTGTGAAACGATCTCAAGTAACCAAGCGGCGTCGTTAAGTGTCATGTAAAATTTCATTCACAATTTCACTATATCTCGGATATGACATAAATCCTTTGGAAATAAGTTTACTTTTATTCTGGTTGTTTTAGTACACATGACAGGGTGCAGGGTCAGGGACGGATTACCAAACAGTAGGAATGAAAGTGTCTCAGAGAAAAATATCAAGAACATAATCTTCAAACTTTATACGCATCATTCTGTGGTTTACAGTGACTTCTGCAAAATTACACTCTACCTCATTTGTTGGAAGAAAATGGAGACCAAAGAAATTTAATGTCGTCTGCTGTGTCCTCGTTATCGTTTCTGAGAAAAACAGCATTGTTTGTTAACAACTAAATACCTGCATTATATCATTACCGGAAACGAGACATATATTTGTTATAAATTTTATACCTGAATGAAAATATCTCGGAAATATCCAAATAAAAATCTGTAAAATTCTGGGAAATATCTTAAGAACGAACTATACAAGAGAAAGAGTGATACATTTTATTAAAATATCGACATTCCATAAACATCGATATCATTATTGATTGCCGAAATATAATATTATTATTATTATATATTTATTATTATTATAATTATTTATAATTGCGACTTTTTTTCTGACTTAGACACCGGGAAGATCTCTGAGTAATAATTTCCACATTTCTTCATTATTGCTACAGCTAAACAAACGATCTGCAAGGGGAGGTCGAGTTTATCATCCCACACTAACGGTCGCCTATTTAGCAGGGGATTAAACCAAACAGCCTATTTCTAAACCCGGCCGTGCCCGGGGGGGGGGGGGCATAACAGATCAAGTCAGCAGATACGAAACAAAACAATCGACTTGTTCTGTGCTGGTCTAGATTAATACCACGCAAATTATGGACAGGGGAGATAACTTATCGTTGGCGAGTAGTACAAAAAGTATTTCAATCACTTTAAACGGAAAAGAAGTATATATGGGTCGACAGGCTGGTTTGCCGGTGTATAAATAAGTATCCGTCGGTACAACTAACATCACGTTCGTTACGACATACAAAACTTAATGAATCAAAGATAACGTAATAAGTAATGTGAAGAAGTCGTATGGATTTCATTTCAACTTCATCAAATAAATACCATTAAGATGACAAGATATTTTATAAATAGCTCACACCTGTCAGTTCTTGGTAAATAAAATTAATAATTTATCTGTAGGGATTTGTGTCTTAAAAATTATCCAATATGCCCAATTGAACATCTCCAAATTTACTCTGTAATCAAGTACACCTACACACACACTCTTGGTTTAGTACCGAGCAATATGGTTCTTCTCAATCTATTAAATTAGTTACTTGTCTAGAGTGCTGAGTCGTAGTGATAATACTACTGATTCACCTTCAGTATCTGTTTCTGTAGAATTTCAACATGAATTCAAAATAATACCTAGGATAAGAACATTACATAAGAAGATATTTACATCAACTTAATACATCAATGACAAAATATTTGTCGTTCGTAGATTCCTTCTAGTCTAGTTCGTTGTATTCAGACTTCTTTATAATTGTTGAGTTTGACTGCCAAAGTTACAACAGATGCCTTTTAGCAGCCGATGCCAAGAAAATTTTCATGATGATTAGACAAAAACAAATTTCCAAGGTTGATTTTCACATTCCAATTGTAATAGCTATTGCTGATACACACTAGCAAAAATATACTTTTTCTTATTTGTTTTAGCGAGCTTTCTTCAGAAATTTTATATCTTTATTATTTTAGCAATTTATTATGTTGTTTAACAAGAAATCAACGTTCAAAGTAATTTACATTTTTTATATATTGTATATATTATTTATTCAGAATTGCACAATAAAACACAGATACATTAAGAATTACAAAACAAATCATAATAATAATAATAGTAATGATACACATGGAAAGCATGAGCATTATTTCATTAAATATAAATCCAACGTAGATTGTGCAGTTATACCGTGTCCACTTTTCTGAGTGACCAAGATGTAAATAAAGGGACCTGCTAGCTGCACAAATTCATCTATACACTAAGATTGGATACAAGTTAATCCAAATCTCCCAGCCCCCAAATTTTTGTTAGTCTTACAAGTAAGGCATCATGTAAATTCTTTCCCTTTTTAAAGAATGACGATTTCTATTGTCTAAGGGCAATGACTCAAATACGGGAATTCATAAAATGTTGCATCTAAAAAAGTTTTAATATTTCCCCCCGAAATGTTTCACCATTCAAACAAGAATTTCTCATGAAAGCTAAGTTTGTATCTATACATCATGTTTTAACATTATTTGTTTTTGAAGGGTAATACTTCTTGCAACTCTTAATATTATTATTAAATTCTCTTGTTCATTTTGAGTATTTTCCAAGGGAGGAAAACCGGTGCATTGGGGGTTATCGAGTAGAGCCGATTCAGGTTTGTATATATGATGCAGCCGGATCTGTCGATTACATTTCAACAGTTATTTTTAAGGGTTTTGAGTATTTTTTTTAATTTCACCCTGAAAAATAGCGGTTCTACCTCCTGGCAACCAATTTCTTAACCCCCGCTGGTCTTGGACTTTGTGTCGTTCTTTTGAGATGTTGTCAGTTAGATGACTTTCCTTAGTTTCTCGTGATGGTTTGATGTCAAAGGTCACGGAGCCGAACTTCCTCTGTAAAGTGATTTTAACACATTGTAGCAGGTCGCCAGTGGGTCTCTGCGTCGATGGCGATATAAGAATTTGGTTATTACTTCATCACTCCATTTGTACAACTGTCGAAGTTTCCTACTCGACAGCACGTGTTTCTGACGTGACAGATTCAGAAATCAAGACTTCAGAACGAATAATATGAAGAAAATTTCGTGTGCATGTTCATTTATTTTATATTGCATTCATTTCCATGGCAACAAATATATTACTATAGCATTTATTTATATAAGCTTTCAATAATAATTTATGAATTTTCATCTATATTTAAGGGTTGGTAATGTGGGTTACCCGCTGAGGAAATAATTGCGAATCACTATTCCAATATACTGTATGATATGCTTATGTTTTCGTACGCATCACTTCAGAATCCATTAATAGATAACGTAGAAAATAATAACATGCATGAAGATAAATACTTTTAACAACATCGAAGATAAAACTTATTGAAGTTGTAAGAAGATAATGCAGCAATCATAACAAATGCTGACTAATACAAACTTTATTATTCGAATAAGATCGAACCTCCTCGTTACCACTTCATTTGGTGATGAGAGTGCAGTTATTGATTTGTTTAACAATTCGCAGCCTCTGTTGTCGCTATTCTACTACTGCATTCTCTAACTGCAACTATGTCAACTAAGAGTTAAAGTTTCCTTTAATATTTGCACACTTGAAAATGTCCCGGCAGACAGCTAGTATTTAACAAACCTGTCCCATATTTAATTTCTAATTATTTCTAATTGTCCCATATTTAATTTCTAATTATAGGTTGAGATAAAATTCAAAACGAGATGGCCGGTAAAGGTGACAGCGAATTTAGTCAACACAATCACTCAACAAGAATCATCCGACACAATCTTTACACAGACACAAGGAGATGTGGTCAGTTTCATTGTAAAAATGTCGTCCGTAGGATACCACAAATTCCAGATTTTTGCTCTTCCTGCCACAGACGAAAGCAAAACTCTTCCAGGAGTATACAATTATCTCATTAACTGTACAAGACTTTCTAAACGAGTTCTTCAATTTCCTAAGCAATATGCCCAGTGGAAGCAAGGATGTTATCTGTACGAGCCACTGACCATTGATCCTGATGGTTCTTTGAACAACATCTTATTCCGGGTTCTGGTGCCTGGTGCTACCGCTGTGGCCGTGACCGTTGGCGATACCTGGACACAGCTAGAAAACAGAGGGGATAATACGTGGGAATGTAGAGCATCGGCCACTAAAGGAGAGAGGCTAACATTGAATGCAAATTACGGAGGTGACTCTTCAAAGTATGCTACTTTGCTAGAATACTCGTTGTAGAGATAAATGCGAGATCAAAATGCGACGTTAGAACTTGTATTACATACATATCAATCCATAGGGCGAATGTTTAAAGTGCTAATGTAGCTGTTGGGTATTAGAAGAAACGGATGTTTTTATAAACATTTTGGTACTCTGCTGTTAACAAATGAAGGCTAATAAATAAAAGCTTATGTTATTTTAGAATTCAAATATAAATAGCATGCTGCTCTCTTTTATACAATAACCAATTTTAATAAAAGAGAAAATTTTATACTTTGTGATTAAAATAAAGGGTGAGCTATATTCCAACAAAGAACATGTTAAACTAATACCCGAGTGTACTTGAGCAGAATTCAACTTGTTTTTTGGTCTGTTGCAGCTCCAGCTCTATTGCTAATACGTTTGTGCCATAAAATGAGCTGTGCATCAATTGTGAATACGAACCAAGGATAAATCATACGTAATAAAGATGATTCATACTTGCCAGCCATGTTCTATATAAAAATAGAAGATGTTGCATGATTGTCCATGAGACAAGCCATTCACCAAATGAAAGTCGAATTTAACCTTTTACAGGTCCCATTGTGGTCTTCAATAATGAACCGGGGAGCCCATACCATAACGGAAGCTGTAAAAGGCCCCAAAACAAAATGTGAAACTATTCATAAATCACGAAAATCGACCTAATCTATTGAAAAAATGTAAATGACTATTTAACTGACAATCACTGGACTGCATGTTCCTGGCTTGGGATAGGCACATTAAGTATGTGGCGCAGTTAAAACAGTTTTGACACTTAACCCCCCCTAACCTTGGACAACTGTGTGAGAAATAGAAATTATAACATACGATAAAAATTGGTTGAAATGGACTTAACACTTGAGATCGATACTGAAAACCAACAACAAATACTATTAGAACTAATACATGATATAACAAAAATATCGACCTCGAAAGAGTACTCGCAGTTGCTGTCTGTTATTTCAAAAACCCAAAACGGACCAAGTAACCAAGTTTTCCTTAACTACAGCGTCAAAGAAAACACGTTCAATTGGATTACGTTTTTAAATATAATTAGAAGTCAAAGAAAACATGGGATAGTGCAAATGCCAATATAAAAATATATAGACAGGAAGTAGAAAATTTTATAACAAATATAAACTGTTTAACTTTAGGTCAGTATTAAGCTGTTAACAAGAAAGTCAATATTAGTACCAATAAAACCTTATTCAAAAATTAATAATCATGACGGATACGTTTATTAAGATGAATTTTAAGACCATGTTGATTAAGTTTAATTTATCACGTTTCCATAAAAAGTATGATGTGATATTCCGCCTTCCGTTAGATGATTGCAAGTACATCCATATATTTATATTTATAAAGGAATTCAGTGAATGTGTTAATCAATTTGTGGTAACGAAATCCGCGACTTGAATTTTTTACTGTCCAGTATTAATAACAAAATTTGTATACGTCCTATAATTAGTCAGAAATATGTGGTGTACAATTATTAATATTCGTGTTGAATTCCAGCGTCTAGAAATTCCTAATTCGTGTAAGCCTGCTCGGTAAACGGAACTTGACTTGTATATTTAATCAAATTATTTTTCTCTGATATATCATTGGATAAGTATGTTATTTGGGGTTCTGATAAAATATTTGTAAAATCACGCCCTTCCGATTGTTTATTGTCAGTCTTGGGTTAAGCAAACAAAATCGTACATTTTCGCATAAACCCAGACACGAACAACAATTTTAAAATGAATTAACATTTATAAATCAGAATAAAATGCACTTGAAAGGTAGTGGAGGTTAAGGGTATTTACACTGTGTTATTAACAGTTTGATTCTTCGTCAATAAAACCTTTCATCCGTTTGTATTATACGGATTTTATACAAAATCAAACAAAAGTACGCCTACATAAATTCTCGTATCAATCCAATTTAGTTATTGATGCCTCGTTGTAAACTATATAACCGTGTGTATATTAGAAAGATACAATTATGTCACTATATATCTACACATGTCTAAACAATATAGTTTTTAAATAAGATGCATCAAATCATCAACAGTCAAAATCTTTAGGATCTTCATTACACCGAAGATACCCAAGACAATTTAGACAGATATGACCTTGACCAAAAGCGCGAACGGAATTCAAAACGTGTTCTTCATTGAAATTTACAACCATAGCCTCAAAATACTTGCCTGTGTTTGTCCATATGTAGGAGTAAATATAATCTTTCTCAGACACCCAAGATCTAAGAGAACCCTTAAAGACCAGTGCCCGGCCAACAGGTGGTTCAGAAAAATCCGTACCACATTCTGTATCAACCCGAGTTGCCAATGTAAGGCAGAGGGTCTTGAATGAGGGCTGATATTGTTCTGGAGTTGATACAGCATGTGTGAGTGTCCCTGTAAAGGCAGAAACGAAAATAAGACAGGAAAAGGAATGAACGAAAAGCAAAGAAAAGAAACGAAACGAAAAGAAGCAAAATGAACGAAAATGAAAAGAAATAAACGAAAAACAAAGACAAGACACGAAAACGAACAGAAACCACACAAATCAAAACGAAAAAACACAGAACGCGAAGAAATCGAACGTAAATTCGAGAAAGGGAATTCGAAGATACCAAAGGAACAGACAGAATCGTTAAATCAGAAGATAGACAAGACCATGACCAACAAATATGAAACGAAAACAAAAATAGTACGCATAACACCTTACTGAAAACTAAAGCTAGAGTAACACGAACCATACAACACACATGGTGAGTTCAGGTGCTCCGGAAGGGTTAGCAACTCCTGCTCCACTAGTGACACCCGGCGTGTTACTCAGTGGACAAAGCAGTTGTATAGTTGCAATCGATTAGTCACAACCGGTATATAAACGAATTTGTTGTCACGACAATTGTAATATATGAAATGGATATTTCGTATCGGTCAACCAAATTACATTTGGCGACCTAAAAATTTCCGGAATGATGGCATTAATCTTTTCTTGAGAAACCCTTTGATCCGTATCCTTCTTGTCAGCAGCAACCCTTTATCAGCAAAATCCTGACAGGAGGCAAACTCCTTGCATGGAGTAGCGTATCAACTTAGAAATATAAACTCCGTATAAGCAGGTGCGGTTAGAATGATCGGAAAGTTTGCAACGGAAAAGTCAAAGTCATCTCTCTTGTCGCAAAGGTTTGTTTTTAACCCGCCCTTACTGTCATCTGCTAGGTTAAAGTCAAGACCTTTCTGTTTCTGTAGTATCCTTGATTTCAAGTTCAATAAATATGCGGTCAATATAGTCACCAAGCTTAGAATTATTCATTGAAAGAAATCATCTTTATATCGGAACGTGAAACCAAAAAATTGAGCTTTTTCTTTCTCTTTTCTCTGCAGAAGGCTCTATGTGAAGTAAGCTTCATGCGAAGAAAGGAACAAATCTGAGAGAATGTGTGCACAGTTGGTCCCCGTCGAAATGCTTACAATCGATTGGAAAACAGGTCTCCCAAACATTACAAATATGTTTTCAATCAAGAAATCTAGCATTCTGCAAATGTCATCTTTAGAGTACTTTTATGATTGATAACAAAATATATTTTGTCCTTTTCTAAAACAAAACATTTGTATCTGCATTTGCCATCTTTTGTAACAAAACGACGGGGTTGAAACATTAAATGTTTTGATGCTACTGCAAGAGAAAAGGGGCCTTGATTTGAGTGATCTGAGGAAATCTAACACTGATATATGTTTGTGTGTGTATATGTGGGGGGGGGGTGCTTACGTGTGTGCGTGTGTGAAATTACATGTATAACTGATAAGCACGCACGCAAGCAATCGCACAAAAGCACAAGTTCATTTGTATTTTTCATTTATTCTTACGTTTTGTTTTTGTTTATTTGTTTAGCTGATTTTCTTCAGAGACACATTGTTTGTCTCTGGTTTCCTTTATTATTATTTTTTTTTCGTTTACTATTCTTTTCTTTGCTTTTCTTGTTTGGTTCATTTCCTTTTGTTTTCGTTTCTTTTCTTTTCTTTGCTTTTCGTTCATTTCTTTTCGTTTCTTTTGTATTTTGTTCTGACAGATACCCGCATGTGTAACGGATTATGCTAAGTATTGCTCATTTTATCACATGATATTTTTGGGGTTGAAAGAGTTTTCAATCTCACAGACTTTTGATACTTGGTATAAAAGATAGTTTGTGCTTATGACTTCAACAAAATTATCTTTTAAATTGAATCTAAAAATGGCCATTCTTGAGATTAAACTTGGGTCTATTTTTTAACACCACAAAGCATTATCACACGATTGTAACAAAACTAATAATTCGTCTGGTTGTTTCGAATTCCATACAAAATCGTGAAGATTTGTACTTACGACCAATGGTACCAAGAGATATTTCTAACCTGACTCAATTTGGAATGTCAGTTTTCAAAACTTCGTTTAAAAACTGGTCATCTAGCTCCACCATTTGTTACGTTTAATGTTCTGTTTGAGAATTGGCTAAAATTTGTAAAGAAAGATGGTATAAACGATATAAACATAAATATCCTTGCAAGAGGTGTCAATAAATATTCTGACCATAGGTTTGCTGTGAAAGATATATTAAAAAATTTCCATGCTTCGTGCCAAACGCAATTAAAACTTGGTCGTCCCCCTTTACGATCGTTTTTTTATTTGACAAGGAAAGACATAGAGTAAAAGATGAGGACTAAGCACCTTAGCACAAATTCCCAAAACTTTGAACGTTTATTTTGAAATCATCCCTTTGGAATAGTTGAATTACCTTTCTTGACCAGCTCTTTATGTACATAGAAACGGTTCAATAGTTTGGGATCTTGAAGGAGCGTGAATATAAAATTGGCTAAAATATTTTTACCTGAAAACCTTTATATCTTATATATCAGGATCCGATTTCAACTCAAAAATTTCACTCATCCAATAAAAGTACAGTCAGTCAGCAAATCAGTTGACTAGTGATGATTGTTAAAGACTTAATTTTTGCTTTAGGTTTTGGTTTCCATGAACATTATGCCATAAAATTCACACGTTCGGTAACTATGCACAATTTTTTTACGAAGTTCAGCTCATGAATATTCAATAGGAAGATGATTTGAGCGAAAGCTTCTTTCAACCTCCTTACATGACCGCGATCAAAAAACTCTGAAATACCAATGACTATTGTAGTGGGATCACAATTATTCTGATCCAACCATAAAAAATAATAAGTTTTCTACCCTAAGACTTCAAAAATTATTCAACCCAGATGAATCTTATAAAAGCGGCCCATTTTTAGATTTCGGAATTCCGAGTTCTTTTAAAAGATATTTAGTCCATACAGTATATCTAAACCTCAAAAATTGGGTGTTGCAAGGGATTTGGGTCATGGTTTGAAACATTGTTTAGGATTCAGTTGGCATCGTTAAAGTAGACAAAGTCTTTTCATCAACTCTAGCTGGCAAACAGTCATCATTCAATTCAATGAATAATTTTAACATGATAAAACATATATAATGATAGTTCCAGTCGATAAAATTGGGTTGTCTGGTAGATGATATTCTAAACGCTTTCAGTGGTTAAAAATGGAAGAAATTTTATCATTGGCATCAGTTACAAATGATATGTGTTGCAGAATCTTCATAGAAACAGATTGTCTGATAAAATATTACCTTGACTAAATGAAAAAAAAAAAATAACGGTTTCATCACGCATGGTATTCTGATTGACTGTTTTGTTATATCAGTGGTGTTACTATAGAACACAGTGATTGCTCTAAAACTTTCAATAAACTAGATCTACAATAAGCAATTTTCTTGGCTTCTGCATTAAACTAACTTTGACTTGGTTTCATGCACAAGACACAGGCAGGTTTATGTGTGATCAGTTATAAAATTATTCAGTATTTTAGTGAATATATCGATAATATAAAATACCCACTCTTAATCTTATATATACACATAGCTGGTGAAGGTTTACCCTGGCATGAACAGAATAGCATAATTATATGAGTGCATAATATTTTAATCAGCAGGTTCTTAAATATGCTAGTATTATTATGTTATATATGTGTTCATGAATAATATTTTGTATATGTATATTGTCATTTTGTCCCATTGAAGGCCCATGATTGGAAAATAAAGAACTTTGAACTTTGAACTATATGATTTGGAACAATGTTAACTCTATTCAGAAATGCACAATATACACTATGGTTGAACTTAGAAATAACAATAACATACAAACAATACAAAACAAAGAGAGCATTAGTATTCTTACATTTTAAATATACATATCCATCGTAGTTTATGCAGTTACATGTACCTTGTCCGCTTTTCTGAGTATCCGTGACTTTTAAAGAAAGAGACTTGCTAGCTGCATATATTCTTCAACGTTTAAAATAAAAACTAATTTTATTCATATCCCCCAGATTTTCAAAATTTTTATTGGTTTTTCTACAATTATTGATAAAATCTTTTCGTAATGATTTCTTCGTCATTTATATTTGAGTTTTTAAGTCATTTATAGGAAAACTATTTGAATTTGTGGGAGTAGCGGTTGCAAGGTTCTTCATTTTCAGTTGTCGCGAAGCAGCCTTATTTAATCTTATTCATGAGCACTAGTGCTCGAAAATTTTCTTTAATTTACAAAAGAGTTGAACTTAGGGTCTAAATATTTGTACATCTTGCTTTCTACATTAGTATTTATTTCCCCGCTTGTAAGGATTGATTAATTATTTCGAAAATCATCATCCTGAACTACCCTTTCCCGAACATCAACTTGTCTTAAGGCGTAAACAATTTTACCGAGATTTGGAGAGGATACCAGTGAACAAAGTATACTCTAAGCCGATATTAAGCTTTTTTCTCAACTCATAAAATTAACCAAACAATGTTGTTGAAATCATTTTGGAAAATTTTTTTAACCTCTAGCGATTAGATAAAAAGCGATCCTTTAAAACATCACACAGGAGGACCTTCCGAACTAAAAGAATTTTTTACTGAAAGTTAAACAACTTAAAAACTAACTTGCTTTTTTATCTTAAACAGTATATCACAGTTAGACCAAAGTTGTGTTTTTCTTTGCTTTGCGCCCGCGTGCTGGTAGGTTTAAAGAATTTTGTCAAAAACAAACACAGAAATTAATTTAAACGCGTTGTAGTATAATTAATAAATTAATTAAGATAAGATAATTTTATTATTCAACCAAATCAGAAACCCAAGAGGGCGTTATACAAAGTAACGCATGATACAATAACATTACATGGGAGACAACTCTAAATTCCTTACAAAATTAAATGGAGTTAAGTAAATTACACATAATACAAATATAACGCACGATACATAGGGCCCGGCTCCTGACAAAAAAGCTGCTCAATCAAGGGTTTGTTGTGCCTAAGTTACAGTCATCCCTTTTTAAGTTTTATGGACGTCATCATGATTTGGTTGACAGGTACGATAAAACCGTGTCCCAAATGAAAGAGGGCCTGTTCTCTTGATGTCCTTCCTCTAACCTGATTTGACATGAGCT
>JAULBM010336812.1:0-12763 GCA_032357055.1 Geukensia granosissima
ATCAATATAACGGAAGCTGAAATTAAAGCTGTGGGCTAACTTTTTCTGCTTTTGTTTTAGAAGCCCATCAATGAAGTAAATGTGACCTCTGACGTAAACTCGGATGGGATGTCCTTAGATCTCCCACGACGCGACCAAGGAAAAACAAATAAAAAGGAGGGTAAAGTGCGGAGATCTAATTTAAATTAAATTGCTATATACATTGTGTTATCTGATGGTAATGCAATGAATTTTTACTGCAAAACTTATAACCGCAATTAAAAAACATGTAAACACCTGTATTTTAAGTATTTTAAGTATTTAAAAATATTGTGTAGCCAGAACTATGAAGCACATAAAAATATTTAGCATTAATCGTCTTTTCATGCTGAAATTAAAAAATGTATATATTTTTGTAAAACAGATATTGACGAATGTCAGAGTCAACCCTGCGCAAATGGTGGAACATGCAATGATCACGTAAATGGTTATACATGTTCATGTATGCCTGGATACACTGGAAAAGATTGTGTCATTGGTAAGTTGGTTTGGTGGCACTGCTTAATACCAGTTTTTGTGTCATAATTGTGAAAGTGATTAAACATTCGAAGACAAAAAGTATAAAGGTAAGTCAGTATAACATATTAGATTTACTATATTTTACGCAGTTTAACAAGGTGTGTCCAGTACCCCTACAAGAAGTATCATGATGCACGCTATTTGCAAAGCAACTTGTTTGATAAATGCTCAAAACAACATTAAAGTATTAGGAACATATTAACTTAGTAAGGTAAGCCTATTAAAATCTCTGCATCACAAGTTAATATATGCAAAATATTATATTCGTAAATTTCCTAATATAATTTTTATTTAAACAAATCAAGCAAATTTGTGCGTTGGCACGAAACCTAGGTCTTGCCTGTTGACAACATCGTTAAATATCCAGGAAGAATATTTTTATATATTGAAATAGAACTATATCACAGAACTGAATAAACTATTGTGGAGAAAATTGTAACACCAGCTACTGGAAGTGCGTTACTTCATTATCGAGAACTTATTACACAGATTTTCATGTAATATTTGTTGGCCATGGTCTTGTTTGTCTTCCGATTTAACGATTTTCGAATTCCTTTTATAAACAAAATAGATAACCATCACATATTATCTGACTTTGTTTGGTGGATATCGTCTTTTCACAGACAATAGACGCCAAACAAAGTCAGATTCATTTATATCTGAAGTTCTGAATCGTTGATTAAAATTGAGTGTGTGACATTTGTCCGTTTAGAAGAAAGGCTTACGATAAATTATACAAAAAATAAGGTAGAAAATTAAAATTTTTTAACTAAAAATCAAATATTAAATTCTGCAATTCTGCTTGTAAAAGTATAACCCGGATGCGATAAGGGTTAATTCTAGTCAAAAACCCTCTGTCTAACGGTATAATTTCAAAGAAACTGCGCTGGTCTATTTCTATTTTGATAAATTCTATACTGACGCAGAGGTGTTTATTTAAACAAGTTTGTCAAAATATCGAGGGCAAAGTATTTGGTTTGTCCAAAATTCAGGACAACTGCTTAAACATTTCCCGCCATGGATATGCCATTATATGATTTGTAAAAATGAATTAACATTTTGTTTTGTAATTTAGTAGATGTCCCCATAACGGATGAGTCCATCTTTTTTCAGATATTGATGACTGTCGTCCAAATCCATGTCTACACAACGGAATATGTCAAGACAAAGTAAACGGATTTCTTTGTATCTGCCCGGCTGGATATTCAGGAGCAACATGCGATGGAGGTAAACAAAAATTTTCCTTTGACTTTGTGGGTGATGCATTTTGATTGTTTATTTATGTTAAAAGTTGTAATAAACTTTCTGCTTAATCAGCCCCCGAGAAAATGCAATTTAAAACTGTGAATTTGATGTTTATTTTTTAGATGTGGATGAATGTGCCAGCGCTCCATGCCAGCACGGCGGTACTTGTAAAGATAAACTGAATGACTTTGATTGTTCTTGTATCCCTGGCTACACAGGCAAGACGTGTGATAAAGGTAAATACGTCTTCTAAATAGATAACAAAATAACATTTCAGGTTCGTCGTTACTGGCATTGAATAAATTGATCATTAAAAATTAATCGTAAGTCCTGTGTAGAATAGTCATGATAAACTAGAAAAATCGATATCAAATTTGAATCATGTATTTTTGTATGCAGTTATTTCTGAAATATTGCAAACAGATGATCCGCGATACACAGAAGAATGTAATAATAAACTTTGTATAGCGGGACAATTCAGCAGTAGATTGAAATATATACAGGCTTATATTTTTACGAAGAAGTATTTTTATCTTCAGACATAGACGACTGTTTTCAGAGACCTTGTGAACATGGAGCAAAATGCATTGATTTAGTAAATGCATATAACTGTGTATGTGCTCCGGGGTATACAGGAAAGAACTGCCAGACAGGTATATAAATAATTTTTAAAGAGATTTTATAAAATTTTCGTTTGAATCCGATCCGAGCCATGATTGTTGTGATACCATTTAACTATAATTATAGATTGGGAATACTTTGATTGAGATGATGAATTAAAAACATTTACCTATCGCACAATTCACCACATCACAATCCATCAAAACAGAAAAGACATACACACCAATATGTTTACAGTGATTGACCAGGTTCATAAGGCAGGAAACTCCTGACCGAGGGCTAGATAGCATGGTTTAAACAGGCACAGAATATGGTGGTGTAAGACTAATTCTAAAACCTTTCTTATCTTGACAATATGCTATTCAGATAAAATAATGTTTTGTATGCATTATTACAAATTGTATAAAGATCTTGAGGCGGCCTCGTTTTGGAACAGGACTTAAAAGTAAAGTGACAAATTTGAATTGTGCCATCATAATAGAAACGACGTCCAAGTGTTTTTCAATTTCCCTTTCTGTACCAGTTTTTAGCGTCATTAACAATTTATTTCTCCAATCTATATTCTTAATAGCTGATATATGAGAATATAGTTTGAAAAGGCCGAGAATAATGACATGTTGATTTTTATTTCAGATATCAACGAATGCATTCCAAACCCATGCCTGAACAGTGGAAAATGCTTTGATGCTGTAAATAACTACACGTGTATTTGTAATGCGGGTTTTACCGGAGGCAATTGTCAAATAGGTGAGATATAGTTAAAAAGGTTAAGGAAGAAAACTTTGAGATAACTAAATTGTTACATTGTACGTAATAATGTTCGTTTTCATTAATAATTTTTAAATCCAATGTGGAAAACCTATATGTGAGATCAAAAGCTCACAGTCCAAAGAGTCAAGACAAATTTAAAACAAACTAAAAAATAAAACGAAAACAAAAAAAGCTTGGTATCCATGAAATCCTTTTAAAAACTGGAGTGAGATCAGATGCTCCGGAAAGGTAAGCATCCCCTGTCTTGCGCTGATACCATATAGATCAACCAATTCATGATGGCGGCCATAAAATTTAAGAAAGGACGATATCAACCTTGATTGAATGTACCCTTGTTGTAGTTATTTTTGCACAATAACAATGCTCTCTTCAGAAAAAAACTGATGCATGAAACAGGCAAGAGAATATCGAATCAACATTGAAACATAAACCCCATCGCTAGAGGAAGCAAGAATATTGTCACATAGGTATGGGAAGTTTAAAATGGGAAGTTGAAGTCATCCCCTTTGTTGTAAATCTTAGAAACAAGTTTTCCCACTTGGTCAATAAATCAAGGTATAAAGCAGATTTTGTGAAGTCTGCGATCTCCTTAATTTCTAGTCCTGGTTTCTGTTATATTTATTGTCGAGATGCTCACTGAACGTAGAATTATTCAATGACAAAATATCATCGATAGAGCGAAAAGTAAAATTAAACGATACGATCTGGCTTATTTCATTTCGTTATTTCGCAGGAATCACTTACTGAATTTTGCCTCATACGAGTACAGAAACAGGTAGGCTAGTAGGGGCGCACAATTTGTGCCCATTGGAATGCCAACGTCTGTTAAAAAAATCGTCCACTATATTCTACAAAAATGTTGTCAGTCAGAAAATCCAGCATTTTGAGATTTTCACCTTCACTGTTTTTATTTAGAACAAGCGGTGTGTTCTCTTATAAATTAGACATCTTTTACCTAAAACCAAATATTTTTATCTTGGATTTTCATTTTGTATATAATAAAGGATCAATTTCTTAAGACGGTCCTTAAGTTGTGAATGTGGAATTTTGTTGTAAAGTGTTTAAAAGTCAAACGTTTGAAAGAATTTTAAAGAATCGGATTTGATGTATTGAAGCAGATCTTTCGAGTTATTTTATATCTACATTTGATTAATAGAGCTTGTGGGGTACGCTTTATGACAATACATTTAAAGGCCTTCATTGACTGTTGACAGTATAGTTGTAAGTAATTTAGAAAGAGGTTTGGTGGAGCACCTGAATGAACCCGCTAAAAATCTTTCTTTATATGAACACTTGTGCAGTTTTGGTATCCAGAATAGAGAATCCAGATCCGACTCGTCTTCTTTGGTGTAACAAAAAAAAGACAGAACCAACCTGTGATTAACAAGGATGTCTTCTTTAGAAATTTAGTAGGTGTATTGTTGTGTTACCAAATGTGTCATTGATACCAAGCTCTTTGATCAAGCAATCAATGTAGTGTTTTTTTACAAACAAAAATAAAGGTATTTGAGGCTCTATCGGCAGAAACAACAAATATAAGTTAAGAACTAGAATAGAAAGATATTTGTATAACTATGAGGTAAATGTTACGTTTTTTCCTACAATTATGTAGCTAATCAGAGATTATCCTATGATAACATCATTTTAGCTATGCATAATTTATTATATGCACCCTTTTATTTATTTTTTTTTTGGCTAATTTACCCGAATGTTTTCGTAAAGTGTTTCTGCAATTATCTTGTTCGTGCCCTACGGTTGACTGTTTGTTTTATGTTATATTATGTTATGTGTGTTTGTTGGACAAAAGTGACAATATTTGCATGAATACGTCACCAGTTGTGAATCATGAAGTAATGAATAAATATGGAGCAGTTTGTAGATAAATTGCAAGTAGTACCGCTTATGTCGAGACCCAAGGCTGTGTTTAACTCGCTTTAAGGTGAAGAATATTGGCTCATTATTGAAGGCCTTAAATTGGTTTTCAATACAAGCGCAGTTAACTGGCAATTTTGATACCCCTTTTTAATATTCTCATGTACATTAACCCAATATCTGTTTTCTGTCATCTATATATATATATATATATGAAAATGTATGAGTGACATAAATGCACTAGCGACTTATTAGAACTATGTCCCTTACCCTAGATACATGTATCCCATTAAAATAAAGAAATATAACGAAAACAATAATAGGTGGAAAACTCCTGATTTCGTCTTCAAATTCAGTTGATATTTTCATTCCATATATATATATAGGCTTCATAGGTCAATAGGATTAAAAAATTTCTTACAACCTCGGTCCCCCACCTCCTTAGTCTTAACTTAAGAAACCTATTTATGTATTGTAGATATCGACGACTGTCAGCCAAACCCTTGTCAAAATGGTGCCACCTGTACAGATCAGGTCAATAGTTACATATGCTCTTGTCCACCTGGTTACACCGGACATGATTGCGAAACAGGTATCAATCAACACTAGAAGGAGTGATCAGGAACATTTGTAAATGAGACTTCATCTTTCCATCAAACAACTGAAAGTTCAAAATCTAAACTTTTCTAAGAGACCTTCTTCACGGGTTTAAATCCTCTTCCTCGAAAACGTCTGGATTTAAAATTACGACACTATACGAAAAATACCGATATATTCTTATTTAACGACGAAAATGTAATCAGAAATAAACGCCAAAAAAACTTTGACAGGCGTATACAACTTTCGGCAAAAAACAAAAATTAAAATCTGAAAGATACAAAGACTTTTTATTTGGCGAATCTGAACGATAGGCTATTGTTTATATATGCTGATTCCGGTATTTAGTTTCGTTAATCTTAACTTGTTTTAAAATAATCTCAATTGTCGTAATTTAAGATTTCATCAAGGATTTTGATGTCACTATATACATATATTTTAACTTTTAATTTAACCTTATAGATATTAATGAATGCTTAAGTCAGCCGTGTCAAAATGGTGGTAGTTGTACGAACCTAATCAACAGTTATACATGTACTTGTATGGCAGGATATTCTGGATACAACTGTCAGGAAAGTAAGTAGGCCATGATGTTTCATCATTTTTTGTGCTTCGCTCTTTTTATCATTTTTTTTTCATTAAAAATTTTTAAGCTTCAAAAATGATATCCAGTAAATAAAAGCTCAACTTTCACCATTACTGTAAACCTACTTTGATTCGCAAAGGATTTAAAAAAATTTCATCCATTAAAAGCCGTGAATTGTTTAATTAAATGCGTTTATTGTAACAATATATTGTTTATCATTTGGCAAAGGTGTAGGTTCAATAAGGACCGTTTTCGGCCTCAAAAATCATCTTTAGTATAAATTTGAAGTTTTACATTTTTTGTAAACTATAATGTCATATCTTTAAGACTTAATTAACCATTTTGATAAAAAAATTTAGATTTAGATTTAGTGATTCTCAACTGCTCAAATTTCGTCAAAAATTGGAAATTCAACAAATAAGCCGAATATTGTCTAATTTTTACCCATTTTTTGCCATTTCAGTATTGGCCACACATGTGCTACACCTCAATTTTTACATATTTTATGCAGTTTAGTGTGTTAAATCATATATGTCAACATTTTGGTGTAACACACATGCGGCCGATACGATTAGAGCCAAAAATCTCTAAAAATCAACAAAAATATGAACATTTTAGGAAATTGACGTATTTGATGACGTCATAGCTAAAGCACGTGAACTTTTAAACCAAAAAGAAATGTGCACATATTAAGAGCATTTATTTTTCTATTCTTCAATCACTTTTAAGTAATACTATATTAAGGTTTTAATTATGTGCAAATTTCTGAGCCGAAAACGAGCCTTACTGGACCTGCTCCTTTAAACCGCCACAAATATTGAACTTCAGGTAAATTAAAGAATAAAAGTTACTGCGAAAATAAGTTTGTGTACAGTATTAAAATTTTGTTGTTCTCTGTTGAAAAATAAGTGCATAGTCCAAAAAGTCAAGAAAAAGTCGAAGCAAACAAAAGAAAAAAACAAAAACACAAAACAAAGGCTTGGACTTCACGACCCCCTTAAAAATAGAAGTATGTTAAGATTCTCTAGAAGGGTAAGCACCTTCTGTCCCTCGAGCGGCACTCGACATGATATCCTTAAACTGTAATCCTTGTTAATGTCAATCCGAGGAGACGTCTTCTTTATTGTTGAGTTACAGGTTACAGCTCCAAAAACAGTTGATACCGTAGGGGAACCATAATGGCGACCATTTAATCTGAAAACAGCAACGCTTCAAAAAGTCCAGCTACTTGGAACAGACACGAAAGTTAACCGTTTTCGTATATTTCTAGAAATAAATCTAGGTGTCAAGTTGGAAATAAAAATCAAATTTTATTAGTTTATAACAGATTTTCATTTTCTACTTTGCAAAAACTACGACTGAGTTTTAAGGTAAAGTTAACGGAAAACAATAGCAAATAAAAAATAACAAACCAAGACAATAGCAAAATTAAAACTTTCATTTCTTTGTCGAATAATCAAGTAGAATCAGATTCCGGTGTATCAACTGCTTATGTACTCCGTATTAGACAGATATAATTTTGGGCGTTGATACTTCTTTTATGTTTTAAGACATCGACGAATGCTCGTCTTCTCCTTGTCAACATGGTGGAACTTGCCAAGACCTCGTAAATAGATACCAGTGTACATGTTTACCTGGATATACGGACAACAACTGCCAAACAGGTACAAACAATGATTTTTTATTGTTCATAAATAAATACCGGGTTGCATTTTTAGAAGGTAATTTCTTTATTATGATTTGAATGGTGAGTTTGCATAAAATAAGTTAATGTGATTTCAATGCGTTAGACGCTTAGAAAGAGATACTTTATAATTTATTTATTTCCATTCTTTATGGTATTCATCAAATAATTAAATTCTGTTCTTTTTCAATAATGATGAAAAAGACCAATACAAACACGAGACATGTTCTTTTTAGATATAAACGAATGTTCTAGTTCTCCATGCAGAAATGGTGGAACGTGCAATGACCAAGTCAATGGATATATTTGCTCTTGTTCTAGTGGATACACTGGTACCGACTGTGAAACAAGTAAGTGTTATTGCTTTCTTTTCTTGTACGAATATATTTTTGCGATCAAGCAATATAAAAACGTTTTTAATTATCGTAGTGAACATCGTGAGGAACATTTATAATTCACTTATAAAAACATTTATTAATTGGACCTTTTTCAATAAAAGTGCAAATTTCAGACTAAACAAAACGAAAAAAACTCAACTTGTATAAAATACAATTCCAAAAGTTTGTTTTAATTTCTACAATGTAGAACTGTTTGTATACGAACAGTACAATCTTAAATATCATTCAAAATGATTTTATTTCATAATTTACATACTGTTTTGTAGTGGACTTTTGACTCTTACGATATTCTAAACGCTCATCTTGTTGCATTTAATTGTCTTCTTTGATATTGTATTTTTTTTATTTCTTATACTGGAAAAATTTCTTTTTTTTCTGAATTTAAGAACCAATTTTTATGGATAAAGATTAAACGGCACTTTAGAAACGAAGGCACAACTCCTGTTTCGTTGTGGACATTTTGATGCGTTTTGTAGTTGCCTAAAAGTTTCGTAGTTGACATCAACCCTATTCTATGTTACTAATCATATATTGATAATAACGTGAAACTATTCTGTGATATATGTATTGCACAATTATAATTGAAAAAAGAGTAACAAACAAATGTATGATAGTGGAAGTGTCCACTACGAAACATTTGTGTCACATTTATGTCACAAATTTGTTTCGTAGTTGACCATTTTGTATTGGACATATTCGCATGTTTAATATTATATTCCGGAAATTCATAGACTGCAATACATACAAAAAGATTTTTCATCAAAGCACAGGCTAAGCTGTACACTAATATTTTTGTATAATTTTAAAACCAGATACTGAAGTAGATTTGACCCGTTTCCTAGTGGAAATAGGAAAAAATACGATTTGGTGTGCTCATATAATTCTTCGTACAATGTAACCGCCATTTTAAGGGTCACTTCAATTGTAAGACCCTCATGTGTATATCCAGTTTATTCTTGTATACAGAACTTTTTAAAAAAATGTTTATTCGCTAAATTTAATGACTTCGTTTCGTAGTGGACATTTTATCAGGGGCATAATTTCTAAAATAAAACCTGTATCAAAAATTGTTATTAAAATGTGGTGGCTCTACACTTACTTATGAATAATAATAGAACTTATTTATTTCCAATTTTTATGTGATATTTTGGAGTATGAATGTTGGATTGGAGATCTAGGGACATGCTATTTTAGCAATGTCGTACTACTCAGGATTCATGATCTTATTAATCCCTCCAGATTCAGTTCGTTTCTTTGCTTAAAAATGTTAAACCTAGATAGATGTACGGATTGAACGAAAAGTTACATGTTAAGATCAAAATTTGTTTAGTGGCTGGGACAAGATTTCACGTTTTTATTGAAAAAGTCCAATTACGATTTATGTTTAAACTTTAAAGCGACGTCCTATTTTTCTTAACAAGTTCTTATGTGGTCTAAAATTTAAAATAACCCATTTTTCTTTTCAGATATTGATGAATGCATTAGTTCTCCCTGTGAAAATGGTGCAACATGTAATGATGGTATTAACGGATATACATGTTCATGTGTACCTGGCTATACTGATTTGCATTGCCAGACAGGTATATCAAAACTTTTTTTCAACACATTTTTAAAGAGAAAAATATTCCAAACACATACATTTTTTTATTTTTCACGTAAAATGTGCACATTTTTAAAACATTTTAATTGTTTTAATTCAGTAAGACGAAATACTCTAAAGGTTTAATTTTCAGTACATAAGGACATTTAACTAGGCATATACTGTTGTAGATATTTTCGAATGTGGAAGCACACCATGTCAGCATGGAGGTACTTGTACAGACCATATTAACTTTTATGACTGCTATTGTCCAGCAGGTTATACAGGAGTAAATTGTGAGCTAGGTAACTATGAGAAAATATAACCAAAAGTACATCCACGACATACACAATAAACACCAGCAACATAATTTTTAATCTTTTACTCATGTCAGAGTTTGCAAGAATTGATGAGTACGTTGTGAAAGAAAAACTATCTACCGTATTCTTATAAAATAGTGTTAATTTTGTAGATTGAAAAAAGTGCAAGTAACATGCAATAATAATTTTAGCAATCCCGATGTGTTTTAAGCTGCGCCGAGTTTTTAATTCTCTACAGTGATTTCACATTATAAAATTAGCCATTTGTTTACCGGAAGTGGCCAATTGCAAGCGCTAGCGCGAGACCGGGAGTATACATTGTCAACGCTTCGTAATAATTAAGTAACCTGCAAAAATGTTCAGGGGCGCGCTTAAATGAATTTTAAAAGTCATTCTTCTGATATGTATCTCAAGAAGTTCCGCTTAAAAAATGAGCGCAATTTTCTAAATAATTATATCTAGGTCAAACTTCAGCGCTCCCGCCAAAAACAAAGCTGGCCAACCCTCAACCTGAAATCCCTGTAGAGAAATTCAAGCGCAGATAATAGTATGTAAAACACTTTTGCATAGTGTAAAGCTCGAATCGTAAAACTCTCTATATTTTTTTCTTTTGATTTAAAATAAATCCCAATGCGGAAACGCACATATAATTTAATTAAGCCTGAAATTCGCTCTCCAGAAAAGCTTGACATAGATTGTGATTTATACGAATATTCCGTTTGTAAAATACCGAGGTTCCAACAATGACACTTATCAAAAACGGCGAACTAAGATCTTAAATTTTGAAAATAAACGACGTTAATGAAAATGTTTTTTTTCACATGAGATATGCATAGGGCTGGGACGCATGTGCTTGGGACACAAAGCATAATGTATTATATAAACGTGAGGTCACGCATGTATCACATGCATTTCACAAGTGCTATATTCGTGCAATGTCACATGTTTTACACCCATTCGTTCTTTATTCACCATATCAAATTAAAACGTAGATGTGTGGTACACATATAAAACATACCTAGTCAAAAATTATATTTTTTGTCAAAACGACTAAGCTTTGTTAGATTAACAAAATAACAAGTATTCATGTTTATTTTAAGATATAAATGAATGTGGAAGTACTCCTTGTAAACATGATGGAAGCTGCACAGATCATGTAAATAGCTATTCCTGTCAGTGCAAGGCTGGCTATACTGGATATAATTGTGAAAAGGGTAGATTATCAGTGTCATTACAATATTATAACGATTTACTTTTTTTAAACTGTAATACAATGAAAATCCTAATTTATGCAAAATAAAAAATCCAAAGCATTAGTTCTATGTTTACTTTCTTACTTAAACATTTTACTTTTACAGCAGTCTAAGTTTACACTATGCACGCGTTTAGATAAAAAGTCAAGTATAAATAATACTTGTAATGTGTCAGGAGTTGTATGTCGATCCTCGGTTGAAATCATTAATCTAGATATTATGCGTTCAAAACCTCAATCTTTTCAGCCGGTTTCACCCAAAGACGTGTCTTTTTGCTATAAAGTTGTGGGGTAATTTAAAATTAACTGTTTCCTTTTTTTGCCTGTATTTTATGATTCTTTTAAGCCTTCCTCTTTAGGCTCTAATGACTTATACCGGATCGGAAAATGGACAAAGCGGCGGGGATTTTTAAAGAGACATGAATTGCTTACCCTTCCGGACGATCTGAGTTTTAGTTTTTGTTTTTGTCCGCATTGACCATAGTTATATGTTTGTTTTCAGTTTTATGTGTACAGTGTCATGGTCCATCTTGTTCATGTCGTGATATTGCTGTTTCTGCCAACTAGCCCCCGTTTGTCTTGTCTTTCGGTTTTCTTTCGCTACCTCTTACTATAGCATTTAAATATCTATAATATAGTAAAAAGCTTAGTTATCTTAAGTTCATCCTTTTCACAGCTAATATTCAATGGATAACATAACCAAAACTTACTAATCAGTATTCCGTCTTGTTACACTATGGCATTATAGCATTAAAGGACATAATTCATGACGTAAATGCAGTTTAAATAGCCTTTTCGAAGACTGTCTCCTTTTATTTTACTCGGGAATGTGTATACCAATTTTCGTGCAATTACCGTATGATATTGTTAATACATGGAAGTTTAAAATGTATCGACGTGTTTTATTACAATACAAGTTTCTACAAAAATTTCAGAGACAACAGACACTTCCACGTCTGCCTAATATCTTGATCTCCATCTTGAATTAGACAATAGATGATGGCTTCGCACTATATGACAAACGTGATGACTTTAACTTTCCAATAGTCAACTTCCCATTCATTAGCAGTAACATTCCAGTTGCCACGGCGTATGGTGTATACATCTCCCAGCTCACGCGTTTTAAGGGCATGTTTCAGATACAGCGATTTCCTAATACAAAGGAGTAGGTCCGGTAAGGCCCCTTTTTGGCCCCAAAATATTGCGGTTTTACAAAATTGTTAAAATGTAAACTTTTAGTTATTTATTGGACAGTAGAATGCTTCTGCTACATAAATATG
>JAULBM010336823.1:0-12762 GCA_032357055.1 Geukensia granosissima
AATTATGTGTTCTGATTGGTCCAAATTTCAAACATCTTCTTGTCTGAAACTACAAAGTGGATTGAATTGTTACTTTGTAGAAATGATTGTTAGATGGTCCTGTACTTAACTTGTGAATCGTTTGCCGATCAGAAATTCAAAATTGCCGCCATGAGGAAACTTAGTTTACAATTGAACCCTATGGGAATTTCACATTTTCATCTTCTTCTCTGAAATCACTGATTCAGAACAGATTTCAACATAACTTGGCAGAAATGTTAAGCAGATGGTCTTTTACCACAGTTGTGAAATTGGTGCCGATCCTGAATTCAACATGGCTGCCAGGGCCAATTATGCGTTCTGATTGGACCAAGTTTCAAACATCTTCTTTTCAGAAACTACTAAGTAGATTTAATTGTTACTTAGCAGATATGTTTGTTAGATGGTCCCTTATTAACTCGTGAATTGTTTGCCGATCGAAAATTCAAAATGACCGCCATGAGGAAACTTAGTTTAACACTGGACCCTATGGGAATTTCTTATTTTCACCTTCTTTTCACAAAGCAGTATTGGACTACTATTATGTTGAAAAACCAGCAGACAATTATCAAGCAATGAGTTAAATCTTTGTTCACATTAACTTTGATTTGGCAACTCTAAGCCAGGTGAGCGATTACAGGCTCCTTGGAGAATCTGTTCTTAAAATTGTATTAATTTATATTGCTTTCAAAACCGCAATAATAAATGAAAACAATAATTTCTGAATTAACAGTTACTATAAACATCGTAGAGTTAATGTCAACTGATGGACAGCTGTCTTAAATTGTTATGAAATATGTAGATTGATTGTTGTTTAACGTCGAGTGGCAAATATTTCATGCATATTCAGGACGAAAACAAGTTAAACAATACATCAATAAGTAGACTGTGAGCAAGGGAAAGGTAAGGGAGGGACTTTTAGACTGCCACTTGAAAAATTCCGGGTTGAATACGGGCGAAAAATTTAGCCTTGTAACTGGCCGCCTACGGACCACACACATTTAGCTGTATCAAGGGGTCTTTAGCGTGCTTAGGACGTGGCATTTCCTAAACACGGGGCGTCTTTAACGTCTCCTTCTTGACGGATTGTGAATGTATACATCCCCCACAATCAGGGACGCCCCGTTATAGAGGACTAGTGCCCCCAGGATGGATATACCTGGCTAGCGTTTCACAAAATGTCGTACGGTAAAAAAAAAATCGTACGACCAATCGTACGATTTTTTGCGTTTCATAAAGAGTTGTTTGCATGAAATCGTACGACTACAACAATCGTACGCTTGAGACCAGTCAAGGGCACTCGCAGCTGCTTATCATGGTTGTTTCCGCGAATTCATAATAATTTTGTAATAAAATGGCAGCGCGAGATGAAGGAAGGCGGTTGAGGCGAGTTCTTCGAGAGCGGTCAACAGCAATTGACCAACTAACTGATCGGGAGTTAATTGAGAGATACAGGTTTCCAAGGCATAGCATTTTGGACATAACTGACACTATCAGACAGGATATTGAGCATCCAACAAGCAGATCTTATGCTATTCCAGCCCATATTCAGGTGAAAAACATAGAACCCTACCTGTGTCTGTCTGTTATCAAGCGTATTCGTCCTTAATCCAGTTAAGACCATTTTAAGCTGTTTGTTTAGATATTTTAATTACGCCATTTCCAAATTAAATGGCATAAAAATCAGTTTAATGCACAGATAATTTGTAAAATAACATAATCTATATACTGTTTAGTGTTACTGGGTATTGGCGTCTGCTAGCAGGTAACGGAAGCATAAAGTATCAAAACCAACTTCGAGAAAGAGATGAAACAAATTCGTTTAAATGGTAAACATATCAACGTTGCTGCCTTAATAAGTTGTTACGAATTTTTATACATTTGCAACAAAATAAAAGTTGGTCAATGTTGAATAATGGTTCATTTTTATGTGCTGTATATGCGCATATTAAAATATTAAAGTATATTTAGAAGGCAAAAATTTTAAAATAGGACATTCCCCACCTAAAACAAATTTTATGTTCTTGAAAAGTCTCTGGTGAGGGCAGTACTTTTATTTTTATGTTCCATTGGACGACTCACTAAGAGTCCACTTCTTGATAAAAATAAAATAAATCAACTTGGTCCGATGATTTTGTTGCCCAAATTCATCGTGTAGGGAAATTTTTCAAAAACAATCGAAACCCATACACAAATATTGCTGACCTGCTGTGTAGTTACTAGGATACTGACCAGGCGCAAAAAAATTAAAATAGTCCTAGGAGGTAATTGACTTATGACGCCCTGATCAATACTGTACATCTAAGAATTAGTGCAAAATATTTTGTTGAATTTAAACTTACATAAATTGTCTAAAAGACCAATCACATACATTCTAGACCACATGTTCATGAAACATATTCCTCGTCTATCTATAAAGACGGAACGCATACACTAGGCTAAATGTTTATAAACCACATTGCTCGTCTGTCTATAAAGACGAAAAGCATACACTAGGCTACTTGTTTATAAACCACATTCCTCGAATGTCTGTAAAGACGAACGCATACATTAGGTTACATGTTTGTAAACCACGTTCCTCGTCTGTGTATAAAGACGAAACGCATACACTAGGCTATATGTTTATAAGCCACATTCCCCGTCTTTCCATGAAGACGAACGCATACACCAGGCTATATGTTTATAAGCCTTCTATAAATACGTACGCATACACTAGGCTAAATGTTTGTAAACCACGTTCCTCTCGTCTGTGTATAAAGACGAAACGCATACATTGCATACCATAGCCAGGGGGGGTGTTCGGACGAACCCCCCCCCCCCCATTGAAAACCAATAAGCACTATCAAACTCGCAATTCAGACGGAAGTCTGACTATTAAAGTATAAAAATATGACTTTCTGATAAGCAAAAACATAGCCAGGAAATAGCTAGATTGCAAAATTTTGTACCAAATCTCCCCAAACCCCGACCATAAAAGCCGCTTCGCTACGGGCCTGCACTAGGTTATATATTTGTAAACCACATTCCTCGTCTGTGTATAAAGACGAAACGCATACACTAGGCTATAGGTTTATAAGCCATATTCCTCGTCTGTCTATAAAGACGAAACGCATACACTAGGCTAAATGTTTATAAACCACATTCATCGAATTTTTAAAAGACGAAACGCATAATCTAGGCTATATATATAACGCATACATTAGACCTAAATTTATTAACCACATTCCTTGTCTTTTATAAGAACGAAACGCATACACAAGGCTATCTGTCCTCGTCTGTCTATTAAGACATGTTAGACAATATGTAAAACCACATTCCTCGTCAGTCTTTTATGACGAAAAGCTTACTTGAACATTTGGCCATGTTTATAAATCACATTTTTTTTAGATAAAAGACATACACTTGATCAAATGTACTATATATATATATAAAAGGGTAAATACTAAAACCACCAGTAAAGCAAAGCGAATTTATAAATCTGGCCTTCAAAAAGGGTGGACTACCACTCCTTGTGAAAAGCTCTAAAAGGCCACAAATAAATAAAACGTATGAATTTAAAATAATACTGCTAATAACTGAATACTTTCAAAATGTGAATTTAATAAAACATTTTACACAATACAAATCTTGATCTGGTACAGGCACATGAGACATGTGTTGGTTAAACTAGTTCAGTGGGATTTCAACCCAGCACCAACAGGTGGTCAAAGAGTAAACAACAAAAACAATAACTGGCGCAATATAAAAATCAAACAGAAATTCACCCAGTATGACTAGAGAGTACCAAAATTATACAAGAAAACAGCTGAACTTCAGTAAATATTCTTCATATTAACTGTATATTAAGACAATACCATATACTGGAATATATTTCTTTTCAAAGTGACCTGCACCTAAGCAGAGGCGGATCCAGACTTTTGGAAAAGGGAGGGGGCACCGCCCACACGTACTCGTACACAGGTGAATCTAGCTTTTGGAAAGGGGTGCCTACCAATCCATACTCGCCTGCATGCAAGACAATAAAATCATTCTTGGATTTTCAAAAAAGGACCCCCTTGTGCTCTGCTTAGAACAATTGACAAAGCCCCCCCCCAAAAAAAAAGATACACGAATTTGTTAACATGCAATGGGAAATTTAACTTATTACTTGAAACCACTACATGTATTAAGAAGGTGATTGTGTCAAAAAAGTTTCCCTTCTTCTACCTGATCAAGATAAGTCATACATGATCTATGAACAATTTGTTCCACATTTTTAAAAACTTTTATGACTTAGTCTCTAGAAAATACTTATACCGACAACTACTATGCCCATGCTAATGAAGAATATGTTCAAATTTATATTTTATCTTATTTTAGGTTATGGTTGCATTGAGATTTCTTGCCAAGGGAGATTTTTTGTCTGAAACAGCAGACATACACGGAATTTCCAAAGCATCCGCAAGCAGGTGCGTGGAGGAAGTAACAAATTCGATTTGTAAAAGATTTAATAACATAGAGTTGCCTAGCACTTTCGAGGAAGTGTCAACAGCTAAAGAGGGATTCTACAAAATTGCTAATTTTCCTAACACTATTGGGGCAGTGGATGGAACACTCATTCCAATTCAAGCTCCTCACCAGGATGAAGCTGTTTTTGTCAGTAGAAAAGGATTTCATGCTTTAAATGTACAGGCAATTGCAAATTCAGACTTAAGGTAACTTCATCTCCCAAATTAATGTACATCTGAACATTCCTGGCATTAGATATTTACAATTAATTGATGATTAAAACATTGACATGCATCAATGACTGAACCTTAAAAGGTCCATAATCAGAAACTTTGGTCTGATAAAATCCTTTCCCAAGTTTATCATATACATTTAAGGGCAGCTAATTCATAATTTTCTTGTGAAATATCTAATATTAAATATGCAAAAAAGAGACCTTTATCCCATATGCAGTTCTTGGTACAAGTCTTTCAATTTAGTAACGTTCAGAAAGAACTATATATTGGAATTAAATTTTAAACTAGGTTCCATATTGAGAAAACAAGAAATGTAAAAAGAAACTTAGCATTTACAAACTTTTCACATTGCTAAAAATCTTTATGAAGGCAGAACATTTAGCCCTATTGGGTTGCTAAAACATCTAAAATATCATTTACTGGTTACTCACTGTCTGTCAGTAAGGATTTGCTATTTATCTATTTTAGATTTACAAACCTTGTCGCCAAATGGCCAGGATCAGTCCATGACTCATTCATCCTGTCTAATTCTGGTGTACCTACTTACATGGAACAGCAGTTAATGAAGAATAGCTGGCTTTTAGGAGACTCAGGATATCCATTAAAGAAATGGCTTATGACTCCAAAAACAAATCCAAATGAACAGGAGAAAAGGTTCAACATTGCACATGCCAGAACAAGAAATGTCATAGAAAGAGCATTTGGTGTTTTGAAATCTAGGTTTAGGTACAATGCAACTTTTTCATAATTTCTTGATAAAATTCCCAATACCAAGTAATTCATAGATTGAGTCCTTTACATCATTTAGATCATAAAGCAAAGAATTTTCTGAAACAATGTTATCAAAATAGATTGAGGTTACAGACAATCTATTTTAAAAAATATCGTGTTTTGGTCCAATTCAAAAGATCAAGACGGCAATGCATGCTGTAATTTGTGTATTTGTTACAATCGGAATTAATAAACAGTAATATACAGTTCTTTTTTAACAAGCTTATATATGTCTTTTTGATACAGCTCATTTCTATATACTATTTAAAAATGAAAATAGGAAGTGACAACTCAGAATAATGAAATCTATCTGAGGTGAAATTTTTGTGGAAATCCCTTATCTCTAGTAGGAGTTATGGCTCTTTTTAGACATTTTTAGCTAATTTTAAAGTTAGTTTTAAAAATCTTCTCCTCTGAAACTACTGAATGGATTTAGATGAAACTTTATATGACTGTTCCTTAGGGTATTCTCCACAAAGTTTAAGCTTTGGTTATTGATCCGTTGAAAAACATGCTACCACTACTATAGAACATAGGGGTCTGACCCTAGACTTTCGCATACATCTCAAAAACCGTAAACTTTAGTTAAATTCTGACATGGGGTAAAAGTGTTCAGCATAATGTAATCTATATCTGGCGAAATTTTTGTGGAAATACCTTAACACTTGTAGGAGTTATGGTCGTTTTAAGATGTTTTTTAGCTAATTTTTAAGTTAAACTTTTAAAAATCCTGAAACTACTGAATGGATTTAGATGTAACTTTGTATGATTGTTTCTAAGGGTATCTGTACAAATAAAGTTTAAATACAAGGCTGTTTGAGGGAGGTGAGCAATTACAGGCTTCTAGGAGCCTCTAGTTTGAAAAAAGTTTGTCTTTCATGTACTGAATCTGTAGGACAAACATACACCATTAAATGTATATATTAAATAACTTTAGATAATCACATTTTAATAGTGGTAATATCAGACTGTTGAGAGCATTACGAGGGCAAGTTTTTTAAAACTGTCTTGGGGCCTGGGTCGCCGACTGGTCTAGGTAGTTGATTTAAACTTAACTGTACAGATCACTGTATCCTATCACCTAAACCGCGTGAGTTTGCAACTGGGTTTGTACCATACAAAAATGGGTTGCGTTTAACTCGCATCGCCTGTGATAAGGTTTGTCAGTAACCTGCCCATGGTCGGTGGTTCTCTTCGGCTTCCTCCACCAGTAGAACTGACCGCCTCGATATGACTGAAATATTGTTGAAAGAGGCGTTAAACCCTAAACAAACAAACAAAATAAAACTGTCAAGCTATAATAAATATGTCAGAGCAGTTTCTTCCACTTAAATACGTTTATTTCTTAAATGTATGCATAATAGACATATTTGTTTGAATTATTGTTTGACAATAAATTACATCATTAACATAATAAATTATGGACTTCAATGTAAGATAAATATATAAATACATGTCCCCCTTCAATAACAACAATATTTTTTTCATATCAGTGTATTCATCTAATAATGGAGTTATGGAGCCAGTAAGATCAAATGAAAAATATAAAACCAGTGAAAAAAATATTATCACTACATATAAATGAAATCAAAAACACACACTATTTTATCAATACAACTTGCGAATATATCTAGGAGATGCCCTTGTTAATATTGTACCACTGCTTCTATACCCTTTTGCTGCCAATAAAATAATAAAATCATATATTTACAGGTATTTACACAAGACGGGTGGACATTTGCCTTACAAGCCCCCAAAAAGTATTAAGATAGTAACAGCGAGTTTCAAACTTCACAACAAGTCAATTGATGAACAAATTCCATTGCTTGAGAATAATGATGTAGAAGTTGAGATTGATCATGATGGACAGCCTGCTGATAACAATGACCGTGATGGACAGGCTATTAGGAACAGATTAATTCAAAGATTTTAAAATAAAGCATCTCATATTCTCTCTTTTTGTCAGTATTATATAAATATTTTCAATCTGTTCTACTATTTAATACAGTATTTTGCATCATTCAGAGCAAGTTTCGTTTAAATTTATTAAGATCTGACAATGTTACATTTGTATGAAGGATCACAAACTTCACTTTGGGATAATTAACACCATACTACAAATATATTAGTCAAATGCAGAAACAAATATTTTGGAACAGTTTTACTGTAGTTCATGTTTATAAATAATAACATTTTAGTTTAATAAAGAACCAGAAAAATAAATCTTCCGAGATTATTTTATGTCGATTCAAACTTAAACATGACAATTTTTTTCTTTAGAAATAAAGCCCAGATGAAATGAGCGTTCTCAACTGTAAACTCTAAAACATTTTTAATTATTTTTTTTTAAATTTTACTTCAGATGAAACAGTCTTTAAATTTAACAGATCTGGGCTAGTTTCATGAAAATCCTTCAATATTTTAAGGACTTTGAAGTTTTACAAACATCAATCTTACAACTCGAATAATTCAGTACAAGATATTCAGATTTTTTTTTCAAATATTAACATGGGCGATATATTTTCAACAGAAAGTAACACCTAGGCAATATTTTTATAGAAACAAATAAAAATTTGACAAAGATGTTAAAGTTTATGAAAATTAAACCTGAGGTTTATTCTCAAATATTGATTTGTAAATATGAAATGATAGTGACTTCAAGGTTTTATTTCAAAGTTTTGACAAAAATCATATTTATATGCAATTTAAAGGGTACTGCTTAATACTGACACAAGAGCCATGGCATTAGTTTCAAGAGCATCTGAATTTTTCAGAAGTTTCAATAGCAACTCTGTTTGCAGATCTAATTTTAAACATTGTTTTTCTAAAACTTTGTACTGCATTGCATGCACGTCTTCAACTGTTATTTTTTTCCTCTTCTTTTCTGGTTCTGGATTTCTGAAAAAAAAAATATCTAACTTTCACTTTCAGTTTAAACAAAAATGTTTTAGGACAGTGACAAAATTTGAAAACAAAATACGACATTGAAGACCTGAAATTTGAACACCTTAAATTTTAACCCATCAAAATAAAAAAAAGAATTTGTTTTTGTACGTACACGAACATATTGACTTCTGAAATTGTACGTGCATGATTTTTATTGTACGTGAAACACGTACTGCAGTACGTGAATGGGCATGCTGTTAAGAGATCATCATTAACTTGTGATGTGGTGTTGATTTCAAGTTGTTGTATAGCAGCTGGTAACTTGCCAGAGGCTCATTTATTATTTATTTTGAAATTAAATAACTCCAGTTGATAACGTGCTATATACTGCTCCCACTTATTGAGAATCCTATATTTAACTCTTTATCTACTGCTGAAAGCCTGTGGATGTAGGATTTTTTGGAATTTGGACTATTTGGATGGCTGTCTCATAAACTTTCCTACCACATATCCTATTTCTTCAATTTACCTCTGAGCTGGTGACAAAGTTGTATCTTTGCGTGCCACATTCAATTGCTTTCTGGGATTTATAATAATAATTGGTTCCAGAGGAATGTGGGCCTTTTCAATAACATGATCTGTAAATAAATCAAGATTCATAAATATATGTCTTATAATTTCGGTGTTTAATATAAAGGACATTTTGAAGATCTAGAGTGAAAATATCATCAGTATCTCAACGGGCCCAAAAGATCAAGTTCTGATACAAATGAACATTTTCAGTCAACACCTATAAAATGTCTGGTATTCTTCTTTATCGGTAATTTGACCCGCTTTCCTTTGAAATGAACATGGACTGCCACCTTTTAACTTGGAATGCACTGTCCCACTATTAAATTTTACACATTCAAACGTGTCAACTCCACAAAAAACGAAAAAAAAATATAATTTTTAGTATTAATTTTCGTGATTTCTATTATCTTCCAGGGCTAACCATAACAAGGCACTGACCTGGACCTGTGCCCCCCTAACGTAAAATCCTCCGCGGCTGTCAACAATTCCTTCTGTTCAATACCAAGCAATTTCCTTTAACCCAACAGTATGTCATAAAATTCATATAACAAGTCATGTCAACTCCTGTAAAATGGTCACGGTCCGATTTTACACCAATGTCTCATGGTGAATGGCCAGCCGTCTTACCCTCTCGAAAATTACGATTTTGAATGACGTCACATGCTGCAGCCATTTAACAATATATACATACCCAAGAAAAAATAGTCCCATTTTATGTTTGTAATAATTACGTTATTTTCGAAATTTTGTAAATTACCGATAAAAGGAATAAAGGACTTTCGGTTTCTGATACTGCCTTTATAACTATAAAATAACAGGCTAGTTTTACAGTGATAAAGCCAGTATCAGAAACCAAAAGTCCTTTATTCCATATTAGTGGCCACGTCATAATCAATGTCTTGTGACCACTTGCCTGATATTTTCCAGAAGTATGACTCTAGGCTCACGTGCAGCTAATACTGGAAACTCAGGCAACAAGCTAATAGAAAAAATGACTAAACTGCAGATAAATGCATTTCTTATGTAAAATGATATTTGAAGTACATATTCGACTTGTACTTTGAGATGGTGAAGCAAATACTTGTATTTGACTGGTCTATCCTATTGTAAGATAAAGTTTTGTGTAGTTTCCATTGGCTGGGCTGATAAGGTCTCACTTTGTGAGATGTTCTTGAACTTTCAACCTTATGTTTATTTCAAAATGTCATGCTTTTTGGCCTAAAAGGAGAAAAATATACCATTTCCGGCATAATTTCAGTGTCATCGGCTGTTTCCCCAATAGTCACTGCTGCCTCAATCTTCTTGTTCAAATCAACTGGAACAGCTACAACAAGACAAAATGGACTTATTGTTATAAGCACCTAACTATTTTTAAAATACTTCTATGCTCTGTCAAGAACCAGTTAAAATGCTTTAAAACAAATCTTAGATATCTAACTTACATTAAATATAAGAAACCCCTATTTGGCCCCTCTCGAAATGAGAACAGGTCTAGATAACTCAAAGTCAATAACCACCTTTATCTAGTAACATTGATCAAAGTCCAAAAATATAAAAGGAATTTGTTAACTGTCCCAGAAAAGAGTTATTGTGCTAAATCTTTCCTGTTTACAGACAGATTTCTTGAAACTTCAAAACTGATATGAGCATCATACAATAATGCAACCACCATTTCTATAAAGTAACCTCGGGTATATGATGTCAAATAATTAATGGATTGTAATGTTAGTAATAATTTGTGTCACCCATAATTTGTTCTGATTTTACCATTGGCAGGAGTTGTTTATGCATCAATTTTATCCTGAGCAATAACAATGAAAGCTTAGGATAAAATCAGAGCAAATTTTTACTGCTGTGAATGATTTTGATTCTAACATGGTAAATATGAAAAAATATACAAAAATGATGTTGACTATAGATAAGTGCTTTTCCCAAATAACATTGTAATGTCATTTTTGTTCTTAAAAAATGAGGAGTTGTAGGGAGTGTTAGTTAAAATTTATGGAGATTTTACTATGAGTAAATCCTCTCGACTTCTTCGGGAGTGTGTGTGCTTCAAAAGTTTTGTGAGGATGGAAGGAGTTTGTGTGTGTGTGATTTGAAATTTCTTGAAATATATTTATGTTGCAAATCATCATAATTGCAGTTGTCACTTTTATATGTTGTATATTGTAGAGAGAGGGCAATTATTAATGTTGTTACAACTTGTGCCCAATCCCAATTTGCTATATTTTGCAAATAACTTCTTCAGGGCCCATGTAAAAATTCAGTACAAGGCATATGCTTGAGACAACTTTGATAAGCTTTCAATGAAAAATTCTTTCATTAAAATTTGCACCATGACCATTCAAATGTATCCACATCTTAAGGGATCTATGAATCTTTCATATACCTAATCATTTCAGCCCTCTTGGAAGTTCTAATTATAAGTATTTACTAGTTCTGTACATCAGTGATATCAAACATAATATCCAAAAGTAATCAAACTGAATTATAATTCATGATAAATATAAACAGTGTGTATGCATGTTTCATCATGCCTTTTGAAATGTTACCTTCATAACATGTATCAATACCACCTTCAACGCCTACCAACTGTGACTTTGAAAATGTACTGATGACCTGAAATACATAAATGAAAAAACAAACGGCAATGAATTGGCATTTTTATAAAAATCCTCAGAAAGAAGAGAAAAAAAAAACAGCGGTTGTCTTTAAAGAGGCAGGAACTGCTTACCCTTCTGGTCCACCCGAGTTCACCACAGTTTTTTTTTTTGGTGGAGTCTGCAGTGATAATTTTGTGTTATTAGTTTTATATGTATAAATGTCATGTTCTGTTTGTTTGTGTTCTAGAGATTGCCATGTCTGGAGACTTTTTTCTAACCCTTTGATTTTCTTTCACATCCTCTTATAAACATATAAATCTAAAAACAACCATAGAACTAAGAACAATGCCTTCCTTAGTTATAGAACATAAGCATATACAATCCATGTGAAAAATCTTTGACATAAAAAATCAAACACTTTCCAGTATTATGATGCATAGGCCTCCATACAGGTAAGAACCTAATTGCAATGGTGATGACCCTCCCTCTTGATTTTATAACAAACAGTAACAGAGGTGCTTCACAAGCGCAGCATGATACAACTGCAGCACATTGAAATGTGAAAGATGAACAAAAGACCCTTTCGGTAAGTGTGGACACAGTATTTTATTGGACACAACAATGTGCTGGACACAGTAATGTGTTGGACACAGTATAGAGCTGAACACAGTAAAGTGCTGGACAAAGTGATTGACTGGATAAAAGATCATTTTGATTCATATTATCCTCAAACTGGTATCACTATGTTTATTTTTTCATATGGAATCGTTTGAAAAAAACCCATCAAAACTATTAAAAATAAAAATTTTTCATATTACATGTATTAGAAATTGAATCCCCCCACTACGGTGACCCCTTTTAGCTTGAAAACTAAAAGATAGAGAAAATCTGATAAATGGAACTGAAAGCTCTCATTGAGAGGAATTAAATGCAAAACTCTGGTGCTTCGCAAACACAGCATGATACGACCGCACCATGTTGACATGTGAAAGGTGAACAAATGAACCTTTGGGTACGTGTGGACACAGTATTTTTTTGGACACAATAATGTGCTGGACACAGTAATGTGCTGGACACAGTATAGAGCTGGACACAGTAAAGTGCTGAACACAGTAATATTACTGGATAAGTGATCATTTTGACTCGTATTATACTCAAAACTGGTGTCACTATTGCTAAATTTT
>JAULBM010336833.1:0-12762 GCA_032357055.1 Geukensia granosissima
CTTTTCATATGTTAAAGTGCTGCAGTCATATTATGCTGCACTTGTGAAGCACCTCAGTTAAAACTATTAGTAGTGTTTAAATAATAATTTGGCACTTACACAGCTGAGTAACAAACTGATTCTAGATGTGACAAAGAGTGACAAGGTGAGCTTAGCAGGTGGTGACTGATTTTGCTATTTACTATTTCCCACCTTTTCTAATCTTCACAAATATTATTTGTTAGTAATGTCAAATGTTAACTTTGAAGTTCGCAGAGCAATTTTTAAATAAATAAGTTGCCGTTTACATGTTGAAGTTACTTGAAATCTCCTGTATTATTGTATAGGCATAGTCAGCTACAAAAAAAACTTGCAAAATTTTTTACTTTTAAAGCTGTAACTGGAACATTCTAATAACGTGATGTTAACCTGCTGTTTATTATACAGTTAACTCTCGTTTTCTCGACTCGGATGAGTTGAAACTTCAGTTGACTCGAAATTTTTGTCTGGTCCTGATTGTTTTTCCTATATATTTATGTAATTTTACTCCTTATAAGTTGAAATTGGAAGAGTCGAAATTTGGGTTTGTCTGGAAGTTTTCACAGTCCTGAAGTCATTCAGTTATCTCGAACCGATATACACGTCAAAACACAACCTTGGGGCATTTAAATTGCTTTCTGTGTCAAAGGATTAACAATGTACATGTATTTAACTCCAATCATTGTAAAGACTTATGACAGCTTACCTCAGATAATCTTTTGATCGTAATCAAAATCAATTAGTGATTGTTTAAATTTTCTTTGTAAAAATATACAACTGTTAATTAGGAAACCAAAACCATTAAATACGATAATTATAGAGCTTGGGTGTTTATAAATTTTTAATTAAGATGAGCAGATGATTATCATTTTTGTTTGTCTTTTCTCAGTTGAATTTAAGCAATAACACATTTAGAAGGTAAGTGAAACTTTCATCTACTTAAAATCATACCTTTTAAAAGAAGGCATTATTTTCGGTAGAAGAAGGTCTATAACAAGTAAATGGTAATTTACAAATACAAATATTCTTACAGATACCTTGTTCTTTAAAAGGTACTTGGAACACCGAAAAAATCTAAATGCAAATAAACATATATTTATTTTAATCATATAAAAACATTGTACAACAAATAGTGGACTTTGAATCTGTAACCGGAAATGTCGGTCTGGTTTTAGGTTTCTCTTTTTATGTTTGGTCCCAACAACTTTGAGATAACGAGAGTCAACTATATGTATGAAACAAAAGTTATTTTACAAACTGCAAGGCTTTTCATATTCTTCAGACCAGAGATGTACCAGATTATTTATGTGGGAAAATCAGTTTTGAATTAATGAGGGAACCTGTCATCACACCGTCTGGCATTACATATGATAAAAAGGATATAGTGGAACATCTCCAGGTATAATTCATATTAATTTGTGTTTTTGAAAAGTTCAAATTGTACACCCTATATGAAATTGGATACATTTTATCACATGGTTCTACCACCAAGAAAAAAAAAGTTTTGCAGTAGCTTGTATGGAAAGAAGATCCATCAGCTGGCCCATTTAAGTACTGCAATATGTTTTTGCATACATGTGTGTATAAGACCCAAGGTAATTACAAGCAAAAAATGTACAGTATTAATTGAATTTTATCCCCCCAAAAAAATAATTGAACAGTTTGAAAATGGAAGTTCTTTGTGGTGTGACATTGTACATGCATTGCCTACTAAACTTGTTCAGCGGATTACAATAAAACTTCACATAATGGTAGATTTGCATAAAGGGAGGTAATTCATTGCACTTTATTTCCTAGGGCAGATAGTTCAACTTAAAGTTTTATCATTTTTCCAGATGTTATAAATAGTTGAACTTAGTCATAGCAAGACACTGACTGACTCTGCTATTATACTCCATTGTGAGTGCTGGGGATATCAAAATTCTTGTTTCAAGTTAATGATATCAGGAAAAATCTCAATTCACATGCTTCAATGCTGTGAAAAAATTTCACTCAATTTAGGTAAAATTATCACAAAATTTAGGAAAAAAATTCAGTGAAAGAAAGTTTTGTATTATTGACAGCCACAAATGGATTGGTCTGGTAGCTATAGCAGGATATATACAAATATCATGTCTTAGGCTTAAGTTCCAAGTTGTGAAGTTATTTGGAGATTCTGGTGTGCTTTAAAAGATTAACTTTCTGTCTTATTTCCTATATACATTTAATTTTTTTCCTTTCAGAGGGTTGGACATTTTGATCCAGTCACACGATCAGATCTGACTCAGGACCAAATAATACCAAATCTTGCTATGAAAGAAGTAATAGATACATTTTTAGAAGAAAACCCTTGGGCAGAAGATTATTGAAAATTTAAATATGTGAAGCTTAAGCAGAACATATGATGCATCTAGTTCAAATAACAAGTTAGCTTACTAAAGTGATAAATAACAGGTGTACACTGATTTTCTATAAAACCAAACTGTTGTTTATGGCCCTTAAAAAATATCATTCAACAGCAGTTTCGTGTTAAAAAAGACGAAATTATGTTTATTTTGTAATGAGGTCAAGTACATTATTTACATTAAAATTACCGGTAATGTTATATTTACCAAGTCATAAAATATTATAATGGGATACACCTACAGATATGTGCCATAACTGAAAGTGACATCTGTGATGAAGTTAATGTAACAATAATTCAGCTTCACAAGGGCAAAAATGTCAATCTAAGCTTTTTTTAGGATATTTTGCTTTTTCATTTTTTCGCTTTTAGGACTTTTGCCACATGCAAAAAAAAAATTGTTTTTGTTAAGATGTTTATCTAAATAATTATAAAAACAGAACTGTTGGCCTGAAAGGTGCAGCCTCTTATCTAACACTAGCAATCATAGAAATAATTCACAACAGAAACTATTGACGTATACAAGTTTATTATAGTTAGCAGAAAATGCTTTTAAAAAAGATGGCATTTAAGCTGTTCAGGCACAACAGATCTTTATGTTTTCTTAGCCAAGAGTCATTATATTACAGTGGCCTGAAAAATTTTAGGGAGAATTTAGTGTTTCATATTTCATAATACTGATAGTCACTTACAGAAATTTAAGTATACTCAGAAGTAGGATTCATTTTCACATTTGTTAAATCTTGATCATTTTTCATCTGTTTGATTGAATGTTATATAATGGGATTCTTGTTCAAGGACCAATCTTTTAATTTAATGGAAAACAGGTAAAATTATTTATTCCATTGAAGCTATTAATGTTGAATCTCCATTGTGTTTGCATATTAATGTCGCATGTGATTTTCAGGAAAATATTTAAACAAACATTGATCATCTCATTTGCATGTTTTTCTTGTCATATTTTAGTGAACAGTTATATCTGTTATATATGTCCCTTGCAATACTATGTTGAAGAATAATTTAAGATTAATTGCGGAATGTCTCTTTCATTTTGTGAGACTATTTTGAGCAACTTTGGAGGGTAGATACTTTTATGTACAACTGGTGTTGGTAGATAGTGCAATAGGTATTGTTTTTCTGTAGATATTCAAGTCTATACTAGGTAAAGAAAGCTTGTAAGCAATAAGAAAATATCCTTTTAAACATTGCAGAAAATCACTGGAACCCTGCAAGTTTATGAAATAGAAAATATTTCCCAATAAATGACATATTTTACCAGTAATCAATGTTCATGCTGTTACTGACAACATAAAGAATTTTAAATTAACTTAATATTCATAAATTTGAGTGTTTGTTTGTTCAAAAGGCATAATTGGTTAAATTTAACAAAAAATAACTAAAAACTTACAAATTACAAAAAAATATATTGTTATGTTCTCCAAATTTAAGATTATTTTATAGATATTAATTCTAAAGTTGTACTTGAACAAATAAATAATTGAATCAATAAGCACATGATGGTTAAATTTTGGTCTAGTTACATGAAAAGTGTGCAAAATTTGTTCACATATGAACTGGTTTTATATAGTTTAGGACAATTCACAATTGTACATTATGTTAATAATGTTTTTTTGTCATTTAATGCATAAACATTGTTAAATGATTTAGAATAAAATACCTGATATTTAAAGATCATTAAAGGATGTATTAGGTTTTATATGATTTTGCTGACTATCACCCAATTATATGTTTATTGCTTGTACATCCTGTTTTTTGACCTGCTTCTGTTGAGTAGTGAAATCAAACAACAATTTTTACCTAGATAAGAACAATACCTTTATTTTATTTTATCACCTGTTTTATTCTGGAGTTCCAAACTAAAAAAGATTTCAGTTGAATGCTTTTATCAGAAATCAATGGGTGATAGCTGTCTTACATCACCTGTTATTGGTTTGAATAGGAAATCACAGTGAATAAGAATAATACTGTGAAAATCAATTCCAAATATCATTAAGTGCATATAATTTATATCCCTACCCCTTCTGACTGTAAAAAATCATTTGATATGCCTTGTCTATATGTATCATATGTATGCATTTTTGGCTTATTTATTCATATGATTATGCTTATTTTTTTTAAATCACCACAGAATTGTTTTTAGATGGTTAAACTTCCAAATTTGCTCAAATAAACATACATTTATTGACCAGGCAACCATTTCACAAATGGTTACGAGTGATCGAAACTTACACATGTTAAACAGGACTTACCAGTAGGTGTAAGAATTTTTGTGAAATGTTTGCCAGGATGGAAAGTGATAGATCTGAACACCAATGCTAAAAATTGATTTGAAAAACTTATTTCAAAATTAAAATTTCAGTAAAACCAATTAATCAGCATTAGAATTGTTTTGTTTTGGCAGCAAGGAAAATGTTTACGAAATATTTTACTGTTAACATAAGATAAATGTATTAACAACCATACATACATAAAAAAGTATGTAAGATATCTATATTGAAAATACACTTTGAAGGTTGAGAGTGAAATTATCGTCAGTATCTTGGTTAGTACCTTAACTGAAAGGTCAATCTGTGTAATAACAAATCATTTCAGTTGAAACATCCAATATTCTTATAACCAACAACATCATTATCAATGTAATGTGACCACTAACCTTATTTTTTGCTGTAGCTGTATGCTCATGTCTACTACTGTAAATGTATGTCAAAAAGAAAAAAAAAGCAAATTGCTGATGAAACTTTTACATGTTAATTTGTTTAGATGTAAGGAAAATACTATTTCAGAAAGTATTGTTATACTGTATATTAATCACCAGTTTCAAGATCCATTGTCTGTATTAGAGAAAAAAAAATCGTAAATTATATGTTTATCATGAGAAGACATTTTCATTTCAAAGTATGATGCTATATGTGTTATATGTGTTAGAGGAATATGATATTCAATCACACCATTGCTGTATATTACCAACAGTCAGAGGTTTATAAGACAATGAACTGTCTTATACTAATTGTATTTGTGTACATGTATTTAAGAAATGGCTGCATTTTAACATGTAATATGTATGATAATTAACTTATTAGCTGTCTGTGATAATTTTGTGTAAACCTGTATATATGTTGTGAGAGTTTAAATGTGTCAATACAAGTGTGTGTGGAGGATGTTTGTTGTTTTTTTCTGTCTTTATGATATGTTATAGCCTGTTTGAAAAGCATTGAATAAAGAAGTAAAAGATTTAAAAATTGAATATTTTTGCCGAACAAAGATGTAGCCTATCAGTTTGTAATTTTTTATATGACTGCAAAAGGTTTGTGGTCTTATTATGTTATGGGTTTGTTGTCAGTGTCAGCATCATCGTCCGAAGACAGTTAGGTTTCTGTTCTATAACTTTAGTTCTATTATTGGGAACCATTTGAAATTTTAACACATCGATACCCAATATAAATAAAGGTTGGGGTTGATCTTGACTGATCTAGCCCTGCTGTCTAAAAGGGATTTTTTAAATATATAAATGTCAGTTTTTTATTTTTTGTCCAATGTTGATGTTTTTTATATGACAGCAAAATTTTGCGGTCGTATTATGGTATGAAGCTGTCGTGGTCGTTAAGCGTCTGTAGACAGGTTGGTTTCACAGGATGACTTTTGTTCTAGTCAACTGATCCTTTTAACATTAAGGACATTGATAATTGGTTCTAAATAAAGGTTGATATTAATTTTGGGGGATCTAGCCCTACCTGTTTTTTGGGGTAGGCCAAAAGGGGTTTTTCTCTTATTTGAATGCAAGATCTCTATTTCTTGTACAATTTTGATGGTTTTTTTTTTCTTTGTATTTTCCATGTAAAAGTCAACATAATAGGCCACCAGTGTCATGACCTATCTCTTACTGTAATTGAGATATGAGGGGTCCAAAAATGACCACACCCTAATTTTTGAAACTTTTTTATTTCTCATTGGATTTTGATGGTTTTTTTTTGCAAATGATTCCTAATGAAAAATGCAATAAAAGTTACGCCATGCATTTTTTTGTTAAATGTACTGTTTTTTGTATAAAAGGGGTGAAAGGGTTTAAATAATGTGATTTTGCAGGAGAAAGAGGGGGAAAATTCAGTTTTTGTATAATATGAAAATTCTTTATTTTTTCTGATTTTGATGGAGTTTTCTCCAAATGATTCCTGATGAAAATTTAATAAAAGTGACACCAGTTTCGAGGATAATATGAGTCAAAATGATCACTTAGTCAGTCATATTACTGTGTCAGCACTTTACTGAGACCAATAAATTATTGTGACCAACAAAATACTGTGTCCACACTTACCCAAAGGTTCATTTGTTCACCTTTCGCATGTCAACGTGGTGTGGTCATATCATGCTGTGCTCGCAAAGTACTCAGTTGTGAGTGCAAATATTGTGTTGATTTGACAGTGTAAAACAGATGTATATTTTTAGATAATGCCAGAGAAGAAATCAAAATTGGTATGGATTATAGAAATCAAACAATGCCACCAAAAGGAGTGTCATCTGATTGCCAAGTAAGTGATGTAGGAATCTTCTTATTGTCATGTTAGTGGTGCAGTCATCTTCTGATTGCCATGTTAGTGCTGCCAGCATCTTCTGATTGCCATGTTAGTGGTGCAGGCATCTTCAGATTGGCATGTTAGTGGTGTATTATTCTACTGATGTATGTCTTCGGCTTCCTTTTGTTGGCACCCGACTTCTGACTTAATGTTGGCCCATTTGGTATTTCATGAAAAACTTCATGGAACCTACTTGAAAGAAATATAAATGACCAATATAACAGTTATGAATACCAATATTGCAGATTCTTTTATGAGCTAACAATGTTAGAAATTGATGGAAAATTACCTTCAACCAGAACATCTTGTTCTCAAACAGTTTCATGTCAATAAGTCAATGATCTGGGACATTAAGGGTTCCCATCCAGACACATGATATTGTCAATTGCAATTGTATTTACTTAAAATTGGTATTTGCTGCTTCTCCGCTAAGCACCAAGCATTTAGGAGTAAGAGCAAAGACTCGTCGGCCCAGAGTCAGAATTATGTGTTTGGGTAAAGTAGCATGTCTTCCTGCAGACTATTGCTTTTGTGAACTATCACGTTATAAATCCGGCTCAGCATGTCGGTCTAGTACAAAGCAGGGTTCATCATCATCAACATTCATTAATATGCTTTCATCCTGAATATGCATGAAATATTTGCCACTGGACGTTAAGCATCATTCAATCAATCAATTAAATAAGAGTGTTCTACAGGTGTCTGATTTGACTGTAGTCAAATTAATGAAGGAAATGTTCAGGTGATTTAACTGTTGGTCAAGTTTATCATGTTTAAAGTTAGTGAGATCTTATCAAAACATAAGTAAAATTCATTGGTTCTGGGGTCATCCTTTTACCAGATGATGTCTAAACACCTCTTATTTTTGATATTTCATTTTGAGTTGAAGGTGTAGGAAGGGCAAAATGTAAACATCTATCAAACACTCGCTATGATAGTAATATATTACCTTGCAATACATCCATCCTGAACATGCATGAAATATTGGCTCAGAACGTTAAACAACAATCAATCAATCAACCTTGCAATATCTTAATCATCTGTCCCTGTTGGGAGACTGCTCAGTATAGCAGGGAGGTATTTCGCCCCGAGAGATGAGATTTGAATGATAATACTTTTCTCAAATTAATGATGTTTAAATGCAATTTAAGGATCAAAGATATAAATTATCATTGTGACCATTCTGAATTATAGCATATGTGTTCTTTCAATCAATTAAATGAAATACTTCAAAACCACTGGTAAATGTATCGTAATTGTTCAATATTTTGATGTGTTTATCAGTATGTCCTTAATTTTTTGTATGAATTAAATGAAAGTAATCTAAAGTACTCCTACTGAAAGTAACTGTAATTTAATCAATTACTTGTACTTTGCAAAAAGGAATAATTTATTGAAATAATTAATTTTCAAAGTATTTGAAATTGTACACGTGTTTCAACAGACAGTCGGCATTCCGATAGGGACCAACTGTGCACCCCTTCTCGCCGATTTATTCCTTTTTATTCGTATGAAGCTGGCTTCATAAAGATCCTTGAAAGAGAAAAAGTTGGTTCATTCTTTTGGTTTCATTTCCCACTTTACAGATGATGTTCTTAAACTGAATAACACTCTCTTGATTGCATTACTCCAATCTAACTTGAAATCAAAGTTATTATAGAACAGAAATGTCTGCTTAATACCTTGACTTACATGTAGAAATTGACAGTAAGGGCTGGTTAAGAACAAAACTTTGCGACAAGAAATAACTTAATTTTTTTCATTTTAAACTTTCCGTTCATGTAAAGCAACATTCCAGCCGCACCTGCATCCGTATATTTCATTGTATTTCTCAGTTGATAAGATACTTATGGGCGTGTGATTCCTATCAGGATGTTATTGATAGAGTGTTGCTGCTGAGCCAAGGGTTTCTCAAGGAAAGATTTAAGTCATCACTGAGGTAAAAATTTCGGTCGCAATCATGATTTGGTTGATCGGTACGAAATATCCATTTCACAAATGATAATTGGATATCTCCTCACTGTCGTAAAAACAGATCGATTCCTACACCTGTTGTGACTGCATTGATTGCGGCTATTCACCTGCTTTGTCTACTGAGTAACACTAGGGGTCACTAGTGGAGCAAGAGTTACTTACCCTTCCTCAGCACCTCAACTCACCCGAGTTTTGTAGGGTTCTCATTACATTAGCTTTAGTGTTCATGTAATGTTGTGCGTACTATGTTTGTCTTTCGTTTCTTTTTTTGGCAACGGTCTTGTCTTTCTTCTGATTTAACGAGTACTGTCTACACTTTTAGTATCAATGATTCTTTTGTAATTTAGTCAATGACATATCATTGTAATTGACCACATGTTCGAAACAGATTACAGTTCAAATCAAGATCTATAAGTGTATAGAGTATTTGTGATGTGATGTAGAATAATTTTATTGTTGAAAAAAATAGCAAAACTTGTGTCCGATCTCTTTGCTTAACAAATTTTAAAATATGTTAAATGAAAAAAATAGTCAATTCTACTGCCAACCCTCTTACAGACTTACTGATGCAAAGGTAGAATTGGTGCAACTACCAGATTACCAAATGTAAGTCAACTTAAAGCTTTGCTGAAGTACATTAAGTGTTATTCCATATTCATAAAATATTATTTAACCTTTTCAAAGGACTTGGATTCATCAGAATAAACGATTACTTGAGAGGACATACTATTAGCGCGAATTTAGAAATTAACATACAATACAAAATGCATGAAAAATACCAATATTTCTTATGCAATCATCAATGAAAAATAAAGAAATGTATCTAATAACTTTTAACGGTATGGAATATCCGTTTCACAGATGACGACGAACTTGATGAGTAAACCAAAAACAGGCTGTTCTCTTCCTCCGCCTTGAAGTTGTGATCCCAGGATACCTACCCCTTTACACTGATATGACTTATACCTGATTGGAAAATGAACAATGCGGCAAATGTTTAAAAGAGTGCTTACCCTTTTTTTGGTGGGGTCCGTATTGTTCATAGTTTTTTGTTTCTACTTAGAATTTGAATATTTCCTGGAAACTTCAGTAAAATAATATGATGTAAAATCATGCCATACAAGGCTGAAAATGGACTGGTGAATACCCTCGGGGACCTCAGATTTTATTGCCCTGCCAGTCGATTCAAAATAAAAGTTTATATATGCTGAATAAACATGGTGACTTTTTATACGCAATATGCGCTTTTCAAGGAGTAACCTCTCATCAGTAGCATTAAAACCAAAACATAGAAAAGTAGTGACAAAAACATTGTATAACGAAGTACCCATATCCAAACAAACCAAAGGAGGCAGCCACATCTAAAATTGACAACTGGGGTAATAAATACTCGAGGTCCTCTGGTCCACTAACAAAGCATCGGTCTAGTGACTTCAAAAACAATGTTTAATATGAAAGATGACTTTTCATATGTGACTGGCCACCAACGGACAACTCAAAGGGATCTTTTAACCTGCTGAGAGTGTGGAATTTTTCCCATTACCGCACCGGGCAAGACGTAAACGTTTCCGTACGAGACGTGCTGAGGATTTATACAACCCTTTAACCACAAGTCGTTCCTTTAGTAGGGGTTCTCTCACTGGCGGCCCGAGAGACTGAGAGGCCCATTTCTTAACCCGGCTTAACTCGGGGTGTCGAGTATTCATGCATTCCGCACAACCAACGGCCCTCCTCCTTAAGCAGGGATTTAACCTGCAGATTGAGAAACCAAACAATCTATACCCCGGCCGCACTCCTTTTGGATAGGAGTACTTGGATCAGATAAACCACATACACCGTATGTCGATTTCGCTGCCCCATGTCAGGACTCGTGGCAAGTTGCCATTTTAACAGTTATATTTATTGACCTTTTGGTATTTCGCCTGTCATTTAACAAATCCGATTTGTAGACGGGGCTATTTAGAGATTGTCCAAAAGAAGTGGAATTCCACCTCTTTGAAGGCCATTTGTAGATCTCTAGATTAAAACTTTTGATACCGGCATGGTTCTGAAATGTGACGCTATTTCTTTGACATATCTTAACCTTTTAAAATCTAATGTTGTCCGCAACATAATAGCTGTGGTTCTCATATAAAATAAAATTTAATTGAAAAAAGTATACGTAATTGTGTCTGCCGAATCACATAATTCAATTTGCCATATGATCAGATAATTATTTAAATCGGTTTGCATGAAGTGACCACTAATACATTAACAGCTTACTGATAACCTGGTTATCTTACATAATAAAGTGTACAACATGGGCGAATCGAAAAAGGTATGATTAGGTTTACTTTTATCTATTCATTTAAACAGATTTCATGTCAGTTTATTTACTATGACATAAACCTTTCTTGACTTCCGTTGTTCAAGGATTTTGCTTCTCATATTAATATCCGCCGAAGAGGAGAGTAAATGAAAAAGAGCAAAATTGCATTCTAACTATCACGCCACACATTTGAATCTATTTATACATTATACATTCACTGTCATATTTATACTCCATAACTATTGGTAAGTCGTACTGCACTTTAAACAGATGCCACAAAAATTAATTTTTGGTTCCAAATGCATTTTATTTTAAATCATTTACTATTAACAGATGCGGCAAAATTGGATCTTTGCCTTTGTTTCGGTTCTAACAATACTGATGAGAGGTTACTCCTTGAAATGTACATGAAACATATCCAAAATTTTCCATATTTATTCAACATTGGCATTTTTGTTATTTTATCTTTTGGTCACAAAAGCAATATTTGAAATCACTTTATATTTCAACTTGACAAGTTGTAAAATAAGATCGTTAAACTTGTCATATGATTTCTCGTTTCAAATTATTTTGTCTTTAGATTTACCTGTTATTCATCAGGAGCTTTATTTTTTTCTTTCAGAAGTTTGAGGACTTTAAAGTTACAGGTTGTGTATGTGCACCGTTTACCTGCCTAAAAGATGATGGGTATGTTGAAATATGATTAATATTTCATCTTCAGATCCTGTTTCATTTCATGACAAACCAAAACTGTTATTATATAAAAAGTATAAGAAATTACCATTGGAAACCAACTGATTTCATGCAAGCATCGAATGTAAAATAAAACTTTGGTTTTGAAATCTTACATACCGTTATTCTGCTGTATACAGTGGAAAATGCAGTTTACTTTTCTTCTTTCAGCGAAATAAACTTTGATGTATTTGAAGACTATGCAAAATATCTGGTAAAACAAAAGTTTTCATATCTATTTGGTAAGTATGTATATTGTCCTTGAACTACCAAGGGTGCCAATAAAAATATACCTGAATGAATTTCCTTATACTGCACTCTTTTATTTCTTTCTCGAAAGACACAAATATTTTTTTTTTTAAAACGACCAATTTTTTTAATATACAACTGCATCCTAAAAACAAAAATGTTAATAAAACAAATAAATTAAAAGTGTTTGAAAAATAATTAAATTGATAAATTGACTAAAAGCCAAGATGTCAATTTGGATTATAATACCACAGTGATTTCTGAATAAAACTGAAACAACAAAGGTTAAACAAATCCGCTTCTTCTGTATTGCAGTGAATGGAACCTTGGCAGAGGGACTCTCATTGACCCTTGAGGAAAGGAAACAGACAGCTGAAGCATGGAAAAAAGTTTCCAAAGACAGGTTTGTGACAATCATAATATGGTGGTTCATCGATATTTGTAATACTGTGTCTAACCACCGAAGAGTCAATTTCGGGGGGGGGGGGGGGGGGGGGGGGTGGGAA
>JAULBM010336844.1:0-12762 GCA_032357055.1 Geukensia granosissima
GATATTTGTGCATGTCAAACACAGTGTTGAGAAGGGACATAAAGTTGTGCTGATAAAAGCAAACGATACAGATATTCATGTAAGAGATCAAAGGTACATAGTTCAGAGAGATAAACTCTTGTAATAAACTAAAACATAAAACGAAAAAAAAAGGAACAAAGGCTTTGAAGCAACGAAATCCTTTTCAAAACAGAAGTGGGATTAGGTGCTCTAGAAGGGTAAGCATCCCCTGTCTTGCGCTTAACACCCTTCGTGGAATCTGGGTTACAGTCAGTCCGAGAAGAGATAAACTTTTTGTATTACCGGTAGAAGATCCATAACTAGTTGAGATACACTGATACCATATGGAGCAACAATTCATGATGGCGAGCGTAAATGTAAGGAGGGACGATTTCAACCTTGATTGAATATATCCTTGTTGTAGTAATTTATGCGACAACAGCAATATATCTATATAAACACACACTCATATTAAAGCATTTTAGTACGTTTTCAGTGTGTCTGTCTTCAGAATGAATGATGTTTGTCTGCGCCTCTATATACAATCTTGTATTATATCTTTTAAATTTATCACTGGTTTTCCATTTGTTTCTGTACTGTTTAGCCAATGTTTAACACTTGCATCTAGCAGCTTTACTCCTGTTGTGCTTTACAACTGAGGAAATTAAAGTAAGTTTGCTGGTCAGTCTCAAATAAATTGATTTTCAAATCTTAGTCAAACTTTGGATACAGGTTGATTCGAAATACAATTAGAAAAAAATATATTTATAAGTTCATCAGCTGTTAAATTTTTAGATATTGCCACCCAAAAATATGGCGGGAATGGGTCTCTTTTGATTTTTCGTTGGTTTTGTATGACCAATTTTTCCTTTGAAAAGATTAACGAATTTCATTAAAACTTCATATAAGGCTTCATCAAACGTGTTCGATAAAATAATGAAATAAACATCAGGGGTACTTGGCAAAAATATTAGTACTTTAAAATGGATAAAACCACATGAGTTAAAACTGAGAAACATTATTCACGGGAATCGATCAATGCCATAACACTCAGTTACAGTATTTATAAACATGCGTAATGAATATGAAAGAAAAAAAAAACATACGCAATAAAAATTTTTTTCCGTTTCCATAAAAAATTAATTAATCTTACCACGTCTAATTTGACCCTCTCTCTGACAAACAGTAGATAGGCAAGCAAAATACCAATACAGTAGGATGATACTCGACACCATGGCGCAGTAAAGACATTGTTCCAATAATCACCATGGTCCGACAGAGAACTAAAACATAGAGATTAGCAAGACCTTCAGACATAAAAAATTTTGTTTGTGAAAAATCGTGTGATTTTTAATGTTATTTCAGTTGTCTTTACATAGTTTAAGGAGGTTTTCATTTTGTTTAGATTTGTCTTCAAATTTTAATGGTCTTTCTATTTTATCTGCACGAGGTGTGTCGTTATTTTGAGGTTACAAAGAAAGCTTAAGGATGCTCACTTTTCGTTACGAAAGTAACAATTTTTAATATAGTTATGATAACTTGAATGACAACTTGATTGACTTTTAATATTGAAACAAAATTAGCAGAAACGTAATTCTTTTTCAGATATAAGCCTTTGAAAATTTGGAAGGAATAAGGATTCTCTTGATTGTCCAAAGGTTTTGTCTAGTTAAGTTCTGTCTATTTAAACCCAAGAAGAAATAAATAGTTGATAAAAACATATGAAATGATATTTTATAGAGTGTTTAATGAAATTAGGAAAGAAAAGTGTCTGTCAGATCGCAAAAATATTTATTTTTTAATATGGAGGAATCCAGAGGCATGCAAAAACCAGGAAAAAAGGCTGAATATGAACTGCAAACAAACAAAAAAAAAAAAACAGTTTACATCTTTCCAACATTTAGTCTGACCATAAAATAACTGTTAAACGGAAGTTACTCTCTTCACGCGCAAGCACGTAATTTCCTTTTTCCAATATTCGGACACGAGCGTACCTGATGAAGGTTAACCAAGAAAAGCGCTTCGTACGTAGTATAATTAAGACATTTTCAAGCGTAATTTTTTCATTTTGTCTACAATTTGTTTGATTAAAGAAAGAAATGCAAAACACTTCTTGTTAAAGAACTTGTTTCGTGCCCCACGGAAATCTAAAGGCAACATCTTAACGAGAAATTTTGCAGTACACAATCAAGAAAAGATGTGTATTGTGTCTTTCTGGCATATATTCCATATTCTTTTTTTTAGATATAACTTGGTTTATTGTTAGCTTGTGCAAAGATCACAGAGAAAGTTCGTATGAATACTATAGTTGGGCCATTAATGCGCTGGTTTTATGACGCTGTGTTAGTCTTGTTTTCTGTGGTACACCTCCTTCTTTCCTTTTGTTTTATAAACTAGTTCTAAATTTAAATGTTGTTGATGTTTGTCATAACGACATTAATCTGAGACCTGTATCAATTTCAGTTTTTTCGTTTATAATAAAACACAAATGAAAGTTGCTTTAACGCTTTAGTTGATTTGAGTTACCTGAGAATATCACCGCCATATCTATGTTCTTTTATCCCAGTAGCAGTTATCCCGCCTGTCATGAGTAGCATTACCATGATGAATCCAAGTCTGTGAGATCTTACAAATATAACAAAGTATACCCTTAATTATATGCGAGAAATTTGACTCGTTTTGGTTCTGTGTCGCTCATATGCACATTCAAGCTGCACATACATAAAGAGGATAAATATTTTAGATGATAAAAAGTTTTCGAAAGTGTTCTTCTATAAAAGAAACTATGTGACTTCATTTTTGTGGTCGCAGAATATTTCTTTAATTTTACAGTTACATGAAATGAGTTGACCTCGCGAATATGTAAAAATACGAGATGTGGTATGATTGTCCATGAGACAGTCACCCACCAAATGACAGTCGAATTTAAACTTCTACAGGTCCCATTACGGCCATCAACAATAATCTAGAGTCTATACCATAACAATACATTAAACACGACAATCGACCTAATCTAATGCAAAAATGGTGAACGTATAACAACGTCTGTCAACCCAACAGCAAGAAAAAAGTTACATGACGGATGCTAGTTGATTGATTGATTGATTGTTGTTTAACACCAACTCGGCAATATTGCAGTCATGTCGTGGCATGAACATAATCTAATAAAAAATAACGATGACCTACATCCTTTTCATTTATTTGCATACAAGTGTTATAAAACAAAGTTAAAAGAATATGTTGCTAAAGTGTATAAACGACCTTCATATCAAAGATCATAATAGAAAATAGTACAACAATATAAGAACAAAAGACGGACGCTAGTAGTGGACCAGAACTTGATACCCTTTCCGATGTTCCATTTTACTTTAAATGGGCTTAGTTCAGATATTTACTGTGTTTACAATATATATTAATTAATAATTACATGTAATTTGCTTTCAATTATATCTTTGTTCAATTGGTTCTAGTGTTATTTTTTTCATCTTTAAAATACTCTTCGTAGCCATATTCCAAATAAATATCTTAGCCATTGAGAATATACATACAGCTCATTTGAGCTTGTAAAAAAAAATCTACCAAATTGTCATTACGTCATAAATTGTATTTGGTTTTTTTGGGCCATGAATGTAACTAATAATTCATAGAGTTTGCCTGATCTTCCTTTGTTTGGCCCCTATAGTGTTTGATGAAGGTAAATCCAGAACAGCGCTAACACACAGTTTAATTTGGCTTTTGAATAATTGTTATGCTATGAAAGACGGTGTGGTGTCTTTTTGACATATTTATGTATTCCATATTCATTCTGGAAACCGTATTTTATTTCCAAAACAGAAGTCGCAAGTGGAGCATGATCAGTAGATCCTTAAGGATAATTTGACCTTGCTTATATTTTTTTCTTGATGGGAAGCATGGTAGTTGTGAATTTTGATAACGTTTTTTCATGGTACAAGTTACGTCGAGATAAAAAAAAGTTTTATTCGAATTATGCATTTCAGTGTTCCCCAGCTTATCTGTGTCTTCATTAACCAATTATGTTACAGATAGTATATTCCAATTGATGTACTTACATTAAAAAGAAGATGATCAGTATTGGTGTAATGATATTAAGCTGCATAAGCACTGCATTAAACCATGACCACGGCATGCACTGTGAAAAAAACTCAAATGTATTATCAATACTGATAAGTAATCCTAATTTTAGAAAAAAGTCAGTAAATTTATTAAATGGAAGGATAAGTAAAAAGGATACAGTTTTATCGTTCAAAGCAGCAACTTGATCAACATATACGTCGGAAAATACTGAATATCTAGAATAACTATGTTGAGTTTTTAGTTATCAACGACTCCGATGTTCTATAGGGCTAAACATAAAAATATAAAAAAAACCAAAACGTTCATTGAAAGGTAAATTTTGGTTTCCAGGAATTTTTATGCATCGTTTTACCAAATGTTAAAAACTAGCGGGTCTCTTCGCACTGTTCATTACTTCCCCAGAGTTTAATAATGCATATAATCTCCTTTCCTGTAGTAGTATGACTTCATAGTCTATTTGAGACCTTGGGTTTTTTTATTTAAACATCAAAAGATGATGAACTTTGAATGACACTAAGCTTTTATGTTGCCCAACATACACAGCTTCCTGATGATATGTTTTCTTATTATTTGGCTCATTTCTGCACTGCAAGTGACAATGACAACCTGATTTGACTAATTTGTTCATCACATTTAAAATCATTTTCACAAATTAAAAGCTTGGCCTATGCAAAACTTCTGGATATATGGACAACAACAGTAAGAAGAATAATTGATTTAACAACTACAAAGGGTTGAACAGCAGAACAGCAATCAACCCTAACCTCTTTTTATTAATAAGTATATTGAGATATCTTTGATAATATGAGAAAAATAAGAATATAAAAAGGTCTTAAATGATCAATCATTTATCAACCTACAGAATAATCGCCGTTTGCGTTGGTGCAATGACTTGGCAACAGTTTAATTGAAACAAGTTGAAAAAAGCATCTTTTCGTCGTATCGAGAACAAAATAAAGCACCAGTAAGATCGTTCTTAACAATTTGCGAGAACCATTTCGGTCAAACATTCGAATTTCGTCGATTAAGGAATTTTTTCAGTTTATTTATTTGACAGATGCATCGTTTTATTATACTATTCTACAGAAATATAAAATATTCTAATGAACCAAAAATGAATGAAACAAATTTTGAAGGCCAGAACAGCACAAATTTTGAAAAAGTACAGGTGAAATTATTATATATTATGAATCTGTATAATGCAAAAAACTAGAAAAACATGAAAACTTTAGTAAACTTCACATACATTTATTGCTGAAAACAATCTTGATATAGAATAATCCCCGAATCACAAAGGCGCTAATATAAATAAAATAGGATTTACTAAACGGAATTGTAAGGCTTTATAAAAGAAGAGAATAGATAGAAACAGGCAATATACAATTTACAATTCAAATAAGTCTTCAGTTACGCTTTGAGTCAGAATAGGTAGGAATTTATTCTTTCAACATTTCTGTGTCCCCGTATCAAATTATTGGGGATAATATTATTGTAAAATACTCACTTAACTGAAAGGGTTGTCACATAAATATTTTTTTTTGGTGTTTTAGATTAATTATTCATGTACATTCAGTAACATTGCACAACAAATCTCAAAGAGAAGAAAAAAGGACCAAATTTTTCAAAGGGTCCAATGTTAAAACTAAATTAGGTTGTCATTTTTAAATTACAATTTAAGTTAAAGGTAATTGTTTTTTCAAGAATCATGCAAATAACAAACTAATTCAATAAGCCTAGAAATTTGAGACGGATTTAATTTAAGCGAACTTTCCAGAAATTTCGATCATTACGAAAAAACTTAACATCAGTAAAGTACCATTTGTGGATCATTCATAAATGTCACAATGTTAGACCGATTCCAGCTTTGGTGGCAATCTTGAATATCCCATCGGCAGAAAACCATAACTTTTGTAAAGAATCTTTAAATAATCATTAACATTTCATATAATTTCCATTGGCTTGGATTTTTCAGATAAAAAGAAACATGAACGAATTTCCCATAGGTATCAATGTAGGCTAAGTCCTTCTGTTGCAGACACCTTTGGTTTCCGAACTGCATGATTAAATAACTCTAAAGAGGATTATGATCATTTGGACAACACATCATTTCAGTTGAATGGGTTGTTTCTGTGAAGAAGACCCTTGTTGAAGCTACTAGGGATGTACTATTTGCTTCCATGTTGTTTTTCCCGATCGATAAAAAATAAAGTTTGTTGAATACTATCCAATGAACATCTCCGTCAAGTTTGGTCCAAATTTCCCCAGTGGATTTAGTAGGAAGCTAAAACTGAATGACAAACGGTCGTATAAAGGGACAATGGATGCCAAAGTGATGGCAATAGCTTACATAACCCTTTGGATCAGGGGAGCTTAACACGTTAATTTCCTCTATATATGCTCATCAACACCAAAGCAAATTGAAAGTTCTCGGTTCTGTTTAAAACAGTCCTTAGAAATGAATAAGGGAGGCTGAAAATTATTTCCAAGTTGTTTAGTATGATTAATATCAATTTTAACACGTATATGAATATATATGTTAATTATATATCTATGTTGATTTGTTAATTTGGTTTGACTTTTTTCAATCATGTTCTTCTCTTCGTCAATTTACACAACAAATCCTTCCTCTTCTGAGAACAAGTCGATTGATAGGATTAATTGTGTGAATTGACGAATCCTTAACTAGATGACCCGTCTGTTTTGTTGCGTACAACAATGATTGCGAAGGCAAAGTCTGTCAAGATTCTGATCCATAACTTCAAGAATAAATCTTATAATCATAAGCTACCTGCTGAAATGCTGTTCGTCCATCAATATCAACTAGATTATTAACATACAGGATATGATACCACCAGCGATGACGGCAACTCTCAGCAAGTTCAATGTTGTTTGGCCACGTGGGACCATCGCCAATATAAGTATACATAAACGCATATGACATCATTATAATCATATATACAGGTGTCAGCCTAAAATCAGATCACACAATATCATATATAGTCATATAACATAATAATCATATACACTGGTCTCAGCCTAAAATCAGATCACACCATATGTTATACAGTCATATCACAGAATATCATCTCTACCTTCATATTTATGATGCATATGTAAACTTGTATTCTGTACTTTTAATATAATCCCTGTAAATTGTTATTGCATATTCCGTATGGAATTTACAGGGTAAATATTTTACTTTTTTTACATTTATTCGTTAATACCCAAATTTTGTATTAAATTGACAATGTGTTTTACTGTATTTCTTTACTGTTTTTCATTTGGCAATTTAAGCTTTATACGAGGGGGGTATGTATCCGACAATACCAGTTTATCCTCGTTGCATATTCATATGTACAATGTATGCCCGTCCCATGAATGTAGTAACGGCTACTATTAGGTTTAATTAATTACTCTTTCATTAGAATTTCAATTCTACTATTTCTACCTATTTTTACAAAAAAGACAAATAGTGTAGATATAATATGCAAACGCATATAAAACGCATAACCATGAAATATGCCTATAAAAGGACGTCTTTGCAAAAACAATGCGATAATTAATGGGTGACTCAATGACAATGAAGTAAACATTCAGAGTAATAATAACAATAATATTGTGTAATCCGTGTAATATGCTAAAATATGTCCCAAGGTTAGCTGGCATTATGCACTCCCCTCCTTGTCGTGCATATGTCGAAAACTTGGGACATACTTTGGCATATTATTATATATTACAATATAATTGTTTAAATATTTTATTTTCATTGGAGTTCGTGAAAACATTACTCTATGTCAAGCTTTCTGGAGTTGGAATTTCGGCCTTTATGAAATTATATGTGCGTTTCCGCATTTGCATTTATTTTAAATCAAAAGAAAGAACTATCCCACGGTTAACAGGGAAAAAGTGTTTTACATATTATTATCTGCTCTGCCCCCGAATTTCTCTACAGGAATTTAACGTTGAGGGAACGTCATCTTTGTTTTTTTTGGCGGGAGCGCTGGTTTGACCTAATTAAAGTAATTTCAAAACTTGTGTGCATTTTTTTTATTCGGACCTCTCCTCTTGCGATACATATCAGAAGAATTACTTTTAAAATTCCTTTCAGGCGCGCCAATAACATTTATACAGGTTAATTAATCCTAGTTAAATAACTTAATTATTACGCAGCGTTGACAATGTATGCACCCGGTCTAGCACTAGCGCGTGCAATTGGACTTATCCAGCAAACAAATGGCTAATTTTATAATTTAAAATCCCCCTAGAGAATAAAAAATTCGGCGCATGTTAAAAATCATCGCGATTGCTAAAAAGTAATATTGCAAGTTACTAGCACTTTTTTCAATCTACAAAATTAACATTATTTTATAAGAATACGGTAGACCGTTTTCTTTCACAACGCAGTTACCCATTCAAGCAAACTCTGACATAGAGTACAAGTATTTTGGCGTGTCATTATGTTTTATACCGGTAGGTATAGCAACCTTGTCAAATGCCATGTGGGGACCTGTCTCACTTCAAATTCCAAATTACGTATGGGAATAAGATACGGTCTCCTTGACATTTATTTCAAAATTCTTACTTTATACATACCTGATGTAACGTCGAACATAGAACCACAAGAGACCAGATATCTTTAATTTTTCGTCTGTAACCATCGATAACAGCAGTCTATATGTGATAATAAATCCACTGAAATGAGAGAATTAGCGTCTGTAAGTCGGTTGTAAGGTATTTCTATGTTCCGTAACCATGTTCATGTTATTCGTGGGTAATGATAGAGAGTTGCAATCCTATAGCCATTTTGGGAATATTAACCAAATAATGATTTAATACTTGCAAGCTAAATTAATTCTAAGTTCCACGCTTAATTTAATATGGTAGTATTTGCAGATCTAGGATCACGATGTTGTTCTAATGCTTCCTCTGAGACCTATGAAAATACCATAGTATTCTTTGCCTTCATCTGTTATAATAATGATATCACTGGTAAGTAATTATATTTCTCTAAAGATTCAGGTATTTTACCCGTTTCTTGTGTGAACTGATATTTGAACCATTTAAACAGACTTGTTAATGTATGTACTGAGACATTTCTATTTGTCGGTCTGGTAAAGTCTAGCTTTGCGAGATCCTTGTTTACTCCTTGTGGTAATTTTGACCAAAAAAAAATAGGCCATAATTTATCGCTTATCAACTCTCGGTATTTAATTTCAAATAAAATATAAATAAAGTCGCCAGAGTCTCGTTTATTTATTATTTTGAAAATAGATAACTAGAGTTGATAACCAGCGATATGCAGTTCCCAATCGTTGTGTAATATAACAATAGATTATTGTAGAATTATGTTCCAACGGAGAGATTTTTTGTCAAGGGTAGAATGATTCTATATCCACAGTACAGAAAAGACGAGAAAGACCCAACTAAATCACAACTAATTAAACTGCAACACAAAAAAATGCATCGTCAATTCGCATTTTTCTACCAACTAACAATTGATAGTGCAACAATTTTAACGTCTACCAAACAAGCTCCATTTGATAATTGTGCTAGATACATTAATAGCAACGTCTAATGATGTATGAAATTTATCGTTTAAGGACATGTGTCCACGATTTATTTCAAGTAGTCGACATGTGGACAAAAAGTTTAATATAAAAATAATGCATAGTGTTTTCTAATGATGTTGTAGCAAAAGTTTAACATGGTTGTTTGTGTTAGTATAAAGAAGCTTACTGTTAAGTAAATGGTCTTTTTACGGATTTTGAGTGATTTGCAAATTTGTTTTAATTGCATAAAGGGTCATGAACATTCTATGACCGAGGGCATGAGAAGTAATAAAATACAGGGCTATAGGATGGGGATCTTGATGAGTTTAGAGTAAGAAAATTTGTGATTATAAAAACGAAAACTGGACAACTTCATAGAAAGACCTAACGTTATGCAACGTTTTAAGTTCATTCGACTTATGGTTTGTGAAAAAAAGTTTTCGGACAACTAACGGGCTAAAGGATATAATAATATAATAAGAATTATTATTATTATTATTACATAGAACAAAACGCTGTTCGATTACTTACACAAAAGTCGTCCAAACCCCAACTTGACTCTATGTTCAACATGATTATTTTTTTCATTTTTAACCTATTGGTGCCCCTTAAATATCAAATGGGTCACTCGTTAACACATTTAACAGTTGACATGCACCTGAAATTTCTGGATATACCAGTTAATCATTAAAATAGGGAAAAAATCCCCATTTAGACCCCTAAAATTTAAATGAGCCTCCTGGTTAACATAAAAACTAGTGTGAATAAAAACAATACAATCTTATTTGTTTATATACTATCAGGTATATGTTGAATATAAAAAGCAAAAATTTTCAGAGAGTGTCCTTTATGAACACTTATATACAGGGGACGAAGGTAACGAAAAATTTTTGTGCATCATAAACTATGAAATTTTCGTCTGTTCATCCTATGGCATACCCCTATTAAATGATAAAGCTTAAAACTATATCTGTGGAGAAAAAAAGTTCTTTGGTCGATTGGCTAATTCAAGTTTCCATGATAACGTTCGATTTTTGTAAGGCACCTATAGAGATAGTACTATAATGGTTCTATCTTAAAATGGTCCACCAAGTTCAGGGTAATGAAGAAGAAGAAGACGAAAAATAGAAAGTTATGTCGAAGAAGAAACATCGCGAAAACAATAAATCTTCCAAATAATACGTTTAAGCGACTTAATAATAAGAAACGGGGAAAACAATATGTCTTAAAACGTTTTGGAGAGAGTGAAATATGTTTCTTAAATTGTTTGTTTTTTATTGATGTTTAACGCCACTTTCAACATTAGTTCAGTCATATCAAGGCGGTCAGTTTTTTCTGATGGATAAGACGGAGAACCCGGAGAGAAACACCGACCTCGGGCAGGAAACTGACAAACCTTATCACATGCAATTTTATAAAAATATAATTATGAATTATGCTTTATTTTGTTTATGTTTAATTAATTTTGTAGGTTAATATATTGCTCTTGATCTATATTACAAAATAAAAATAATAAACCTTTAAAATAGGTCATTTAAAATCAATTAATATGATATAAAATACGCTTTATACAAATATGTAATGTACTATACTGATAACAAATTACGAGTACATTATTTTGGGGTTATTGGTTGATATGTTACAGACTTTAAAAAAGTACATCCAAGTGTTATGTGTACTATGTTAATCTTTTGTTTCATTTTGTTGGCCATGGTCTTGTCTGTCTTCTGACTTGATTTCTGTCTGTTTATTTTTGCATTGAATAATGGATGGTGAAATAACAAAAAAGACGTTACCAAAATCCTTTAAGTGCGTTTCAAACACTTTTAAATATAAACATAATGTTTGTTGTGAAAATGTTCCATTACAAGGTATCTTTGTTATGCAATCTTCTGAGAAAATATCAACTTTGTATGATGCTTTCAGACTCGGGACTGGTGAGATTAATCGGTACCGTCAAGAGTTTCTTGTCGAATACGAAAAGGTAGACATTTTTTCAGAAATCGGCTTAATATAGCTTTTGTACTGTTTAACAAAAAATAACACAGTTTACAAAATTAATCACGTTTAATGTTATGCAAGACAGTAAAGCTTACATAGTGAATGAAACTCAATATCTTGGCACAGCTGGCGAAATTTGTGTCTTTACGGTAGCACAAGACTATATATAGATGCATTAGTTATAAATACATAAATGAGGTACCGAATTAAAACTGTATCGTCATTGTTAAGCATGTAACGAAATGTGAGTATGTATCTATCAAAAAATTTCCTTATAATGATGAATATAAAGAAAAATATCATAAAACATCCATGCTGCTTTCAAAAATAGCAATTCTCCCTTAAATGGTATTTGTAAACTTTGCGGGGAATACAAATATGACTCAAGGTTTTGGTAGGAATGTGTGGATGTTCTTTGACATGAATCACATTAATGGTGGAAGTGCTAATTCTGTATTATTATTATATTAGTGGTATAGGCATTTAATACTAAATAGTATTTTCCGTATACTATTTCAAATAAGGAAATTTGTTAAAAGGTATGTACTCTTTATATTGTTTACTGCAATATTTACAAATAAACATTTCATGTCATTATTATGACAGGCCTTTAAGTTCCATCGTTTTGACATTTTGCTAACATTATTTTGTCACGTCTTAAGATAAGACGGGGGCGTTAAACATTATTGGTTCGTACAGATTGAACCAATTGAACCGGAAATTGAACATGAACCGCACAAGTTCGGTTCAAGTGGTTCGTCTGTTGAGAGGAACCAGACGAACCGAAGTGTTAAGCAGAAAAAGGTTCGAACCCGGATAAAATCGCATGATAGAGTGCGACCTAGGTAACTATACGACAGATATAAAACATTTAATCTCAAGATGTGCCAAGGCACCTAGGTTCATTTGTTATGTATTCTTTCCATTAATAACCTTCGGCTGTAACGAAAATAAGACTGTCATTGTAAAATATCAATTAAAAACATATTAAGGAAATATAGACAAGAAGAAGAGCTCTATTGCAGAATAAAAGTTTTGTGAGAATGACGTGAAATATTCTCATTCTCACGGCTTCAACGCTTTAAAAAAATTAAGAATGTTTCATCTCCAATGTTAC
>JAULBM010336855.1:0-12762 GCA_032357055.1 Geukensia granosissima
TAACTTGTGCTAAATTTTTAGTTCTAAAATTGCACAGAATAATATCATACGTTATAATAATAACAAATTTAATGTAATGCACATTTTGATACACAAATGACCACTGTTTTTATTTCGTATTGTTTTTTAAATTTTGATAAAAAAACAGGTTTGTCATTAGGAATAATTGAGCTTAAAAAGAATTTGAACTCATAACGAGGAATTTTAGTACCTTACACGGGAGCAAGTTATCAACACTAAGCCATGAAGTAGATTGTGAACAGTGGACCACTTAAGATTGAAACGTCTGATTGGAATTAAAAATACGTGATGGATAGAGTCGGAATATTTGACCGTGTAAGTGGCCACCTACTGGTCACTCGAAGTGTTTCGAATATTCCTTGACATGGAAAATGCGTTGCATTCTTTAAACGATGGTGTCTTAAACGTCTCACTTCGGACTGTTATGGATTTATACAACTCCAAAACCAGGAAATCCTTGACGAGGACATGTGTTTTTCCCTGACATTTCCTGTTGGAAGGAGGACGAGTATTTATACATGATGTTAAACCAACCCTTAAGCAGGGGTTTTAACAGCTGTCGGAGACACCGAATGGCTCGGCCGTCCTCAGTGGGCTGGCATATTGCACGCATAAATCCTATTATGTCACAATACTACGATAAACGTATGGACCCTTCCTTGTACAAGACCAGCGGTACATTTCACAAAACGACATGTCAACCTACCTGGTCACATAATTCTGAATCAATTCAAATGATTTTTATTTTTTAACAAAAAGGAGCTAATGGATAATAATTCATTTTATTATGTTAATACACATATTGACTTTTAACCGAACATCATTAGAGCATAGTGAGGATCTTTATGTACCATGGTCAATCGCCTGGTTACGTAATGGAACCATACGTCCTGTCCCCAACCGACGACAACACCTGCAGCATAAGGTGAGAAATGAGTTCTAGCCGATACCGGGCACTCGTTGAACACTTCCTCTGCAGGTTCGGTTCTCATATATCGCTTGTTATTACTGCGCTTTCGCCAAAACCATGATGTTCAGTTGCAACAGACATATGAGTGAGTATCGTATTGGTATTTGCTAGATTTATCGGAGTTTTATGCTCATCAACACTTGCCACAGCAATGTCTCTTCCTGCAAAATTGTACTTGATTGTACCTCCACATGCATGCACTGTATGGTGTATAGTTACTTTCAGCTAGAGGTTTGTACGCAAGTACCATCCAGTGCCTCCAATAGTATTTACCATCTAGAACTCGAAAAAATCACGGTAAAATTACTCTAATTTTTACTCAAATTGCTTCCGTATGAAAATCTTTGTTTAGTTAAAATTGTCGTTCGCATTTGCGATCGGAATGTTGCTAGACATGAAAGGAAAATTACAATGGGAAAATCAAAATCATCTTTCTTGTCGTAAAGTTTTGTTCTGAACCCGCCCTTATAATCAATTTCTAGATGCAAGTCAAAATATGAAGCAGAAGTTTTAGGTTCTATAGTATCTTTGATTTCAAGTTCAATTGGATAGATGCGGTCAACATGGTCGACAAATTATGAGTTATTGAGTGAAAGGACATTATCTATATAGCGGAACGTAAAACCAAAAGATTGAGCCAACTTTCTCTGTTTTCTATGCAGAGGCTATGTATGAAGTCAGCTTTATACGAATAAAGTTTCGGCGAGAAATGGTGAGGAGTTGGTCCTCACTAAAATACCGATGAAACACACGTCCGCCAACAATTACAAAACATGTTGTCAATGAAGACTTAAAGCATTCTACAAATGAAATCTTCATGGTACTTTTTCTAAAATTAAAGTGGTTTAAAACAAAATAAGATTTGTTCCTCCCACGACCAAATATTAATATTTGCGTTTGTCATCATGTTTCAACATAACAAAGGTGAACTAAAACTATTAATTTTTTTGAGTGTTGAAAGTGAAATAGTATTACACAGGGTGCAAAAATCAAAAGTGTTTAATGCTATTGTAAGAGGAAAGGGACCTCGATTTGAGGCATTCTATTTTGATTTTTTTAGAATCCGCATTTGATTAACGCCAATTCTAGAATGGCTTGTATGTCGGTAAATCTGGAGCCCATTTTTTTTTACTTTTTGATAGTATAACTCTCAATAAATTGAAAAGAGGTTTTGTGGAGCATTTGGCAGACCCTGCAAAGTAACGTTGCTTGTAAGGACACTTAAAAAGCTTTTGATTCCAGTAAAGTGAAGGAAGATTAACTTTTTCCTTCTTAGTCGAGATCCGAAAAAAGACAAAACTGCTTGAAGGTTGTTACAGAATCTTATTTGGAAAGTCGTCGCCGTATGTTTAGGAATAAAAAAATGAGAGGTTACTCCTTGAAATAGACATATAGCACACCTAAATTTTCCATATTTATTTCATACTGGTATTTTGAACATCCTGTATCCTTAGGTAATATTACATTAAATTTATATATTTATTAAATTCAAAAATGGCTCGACGAAACTCTTTGTTTCATTAGAAAAACTTATTAAAAAGAAGAATTATTACCTTTATTTTAGAATATTTATACTTAGTTTAAATGATTGAATTATTGACACTTTAGTCACTAAATAACATAGAAACTGTAATACAATGGCATGTGATCCTACGTTTATTGACAATACAGTATTGTATTCTATCATTGAACGTACTGTATTTCGTAACATATTTTGTCATCTACAACTACACTTTAGGTGTGCTATCAAAAACTGCCCGTATTCTTTTGCCTTATATTTTCATTTCGCATATGTTTTTATGACGTTCTTTTGTTTTGTACTTTACAACTGACGTTGCAGTCTTGTATGATTTTATAGTACGTCTTCTACAGCTTTTGTTGGCTTTTTTGCCTTTGGCCTCGATGTTGGGAAAGATTAGATCCCACGAAGAGTGCATAAAAAGTCTTTCTCAAGTTGAGAGTCGAGGTAATATTTTGTCTTTGTCTTTGTCTATCACAGTGGATTTTCAAATTTATATATAAAATATGGAGATATGGCATTATTGTTAATGAGACGGCCATCCACCAAATGAGTATCGAATATAAACTTCTACAGGTCCAATTACGAATTTCATTTTCATTCAGTCCAAACCACAGAGAAATCTGTAAAAGGCTCCACAAATACAAAATGTGAAACCAGTGGTACCACATAAAAGCATTAAGTGCTAAGTACCGAAAAAATGACAAATATTAATGGTGAAGAATGAAGGAAAACTCATCTGTTCTGTCTATAAACAGACGAATCATCAAATTATTTTCTTATCAAATCACATAATATGTATAACATGCATTTGAGATATGCTCAATTGAACGTAACATTTTCGTTTAATATGTTTTGGTCAATCAAGACTCGTCCGAAAGTGTGGGATTCATCCTTTGTGAAAGTTCTTGTAATGTAGGACCTCTTAATTCACATTTTTTATTTCCTACAGATATAAAGTTTTCCATCATTGTTTTTACAAGCTTACACAACAAATTAAATATAAACAAATGATAATTTAAACATTAAGATCGCAAAAGCAAGATACAAAAAGCTAACTTAATATGATGTCGAGGAATGGCGGTTGTAAATATCGTTAAGTCATTTAAAGCTACGATAATGTTTAATTTTTAAATCATTTTGTTAAACGCAAAAGAAAATTATGGTAAGGGGAGTTTCGGGTTTCACTTTCCATTATGCTCATTCAAAAACTTTTTTTGAGACTGATACCATGTGAAGACTAACGAAATTCTCTTTTTATTATCTATTTCAGATCTTATATAAACTTTTTGTCTGAACAGACTCAACTGAGGCTTTTAAATAAAAATGTACCATTTTATGATGGTCGTTGCAAAAATGAAGAAGGGACAAGTGAGCTTTTGCTTGTTATTTGGTACATATTCATATTATACATTAATGTATCATTTTTTCTTAAAATTGTTTTTATGTTATTATGTTAACTTTTCAGTAAACTTACTTGTACAAGGCCCCAAACAAAGTCACGGTTACACATATGCTTATTGTCAGTAGCAAATTGTTCTATGTCAGCCGCGGCTGAAGTTTGGTAGTTACTAACGACTTGGTTGTCAATTTGTTGCATGCTTCGTCCTGATTTACAATTTTGTGTTTCCAGTCGGACCCTTTGGTTGAAGATAAACTAGCTCTAGTTTGGCACCTTGCATAATTAGCTTAAATAATCCAAGAAAAAAGTGTTGAACTTGGTGACGAACATTTCCGGTAAAATCCCTTGCTGCGTCCCCTTAACTTTTGGTAAATACTCCATTTTCATTCGTGATACCATCGTAAAGCTTTGAGGCGCTGTTTTGGAAATCGGATTCGTTGTTTAAAACGAAAAAGCGTGCCTGACTCTTCATTCCTGATGCTGGTATGCTGTAAACTTTTTTAAATTCTTTTGCTACAGCAATGATGTTTTGCTCTAAAATACCAAATCTGACCTCCATTAATGACCAATCTATTTTTCGTTTGACTTCATCAAATCGATTATCAAGACGATTGAAACGATTGTCAATTTCTGACATCAAACGTTTCATGTAAGTCAGTTCTGCGGAATCATGGTGGCCAAAAAGTAACGTAATAAACTCAACCAACTATTGGCCCAATTGCTCCTAAATATGGATTAATGGCCGTGGCAAGTTTTGTTATAACTCCTGTGAAATTTGCCTTTTCGATGGTATCGCTCAATGCTGATGCTACAGACAAACCATTGTCAACATCGAGTGACAGTCTTGATGACACAAGACCCACCACCAGCAAAAGTACACTCATATACGTGCACAGTAATCTCGCCATGATTCTGCAAGAAACAAAAATTATTTTTAAAGGCAAATACGAAGTTGAATATATATGATTTTTAGAAGCATACATATGCATGAGCTCTCTCCTGACTAACTATTTTAAAAATAGAATGCGGAATATTTTCCTGTAGGATACGATACATATCTTAACCTTTTTAACAAACACTCAAAAACTACATATACATAACTACATGCAAAGCGCTTTTCCTGATTGACCTATATAATCTACCTCAGACGCGCTAGGGGATGAAAATAGGGAGATCGATCAAACTTTATAAATTTCTAATAACATTCATGAAACAAATAAAATACTCTTCATAAAGTCATGAATGCTGATAACCAAAATATAAAGATAACAATCGGCGAATTTAACAAATCGCAATGTTGCAAACATGTATCCTTTCAACATGCTTATAATCAAGTGGAATAATTAAAGATCTTTAAATATTCTGTTCTTAAAAATCAACATTGACATTCTGATCAATAATTTACATCATACTAATTCATTTAATTTTAGTCATTTTTTGTAACATTAAGTTATATACATGTATGACACCTTTTTTGTTGGCATTGTGTAAATTTGTTGTATTTTGTAATTGTCTGCGGATTATGCGTCAAATTTAGAATTTAAAACTAGAGCAGTTGATTTTTGGTTTGTTATGATGCGGTTTTGCCATATCACGGCCCCTGATAATAGGAAGGATTGAACGCTCGATAAGCAAAATACAAAATTTCCAATGTTGAATAAATATGGGAATTTTTGTATGTTTTATCTACATTTCACGGAGTAATCTCTCATCAGTAGCATTGGAATCAAAAAGTAGGAAGTTCAAGATGCAACCATAGCAAAAGATGCACTCAAGTCCAAGCAATTTGAAATGAGAAGCCAATTTCGACGACAGGGACAACTAATAAGTGTAATACTTTTCGAGGCCATTCCGTATTTTAGTGTTTCTGAATTTTAACAAATGCTGCAAATATCTGTAAAACATTGCTTGATAAACTTAATGTAAGACAATTCTGACAACTGGTCTGGTGAAAACTTTCGGGGACTCTCGGTCTATATATTGTTTGCTTGCGCAGAGCCAGGAACTTGTAATTAAGTGAAATGCCGTTGTTTTCATCTTTACGTGCTATTTTTTTTTAGTTTTTACACAAATTTGACCCATTATTTTTACGTCGATGATCATTATATTTCGTTTTGGGACCTTTTGCAGCTTGCTTTATAGTGCGGATATTTGTTCATTATCAAAAGCCTTAAGGCAATTTATAGATGTTTGTAATTGTTTCGTTTTGGATAAAATACAGAATTACCAATGTTAAAAATAACGGACTCATAGACACTCACACCACATCTCCTCTTGTATATGTTAATAAAAGTATGTACACAGATTCATCAGTTATCTTTAAATGTTGCAACATATTTTTCCTTAAGAATTAGGTCATGACTATATTAAACTTAAGCAAACCACCATTTAAAAATAAAATAAAATGCAATGCGCATACTTCAATTACCTAATATGCGCTATTTTAAGGGGAAGAAACAACTAAATTCAATGTATCTCATTGAATATTTAAGACATCAGATTTATTAGAATTAATATTAAATCAACAATTTTGTCTGCTTTCAATTGCATTATTGATTTATTTGGATTATTGAGTTTTTGTCTTATGCTTTTGGGAATGTTTAGGTTTTGCTAACCTTTTAAATGTCTTCTCTAGTTTCATTCAATTTGAATCATTCTAATGCTGCTATTGGGGGTCATTCATTGACACATGTGTCAATATTAACACAATTCTCAATTTTAATACAACATTGGTTAATTTGTATTTGGACCACTGTTTCAAAGCCACTGCTGCATAAATGGTACTTAAGTGTTATTACCAACCTACAGCGGGATGCAGTACGTCTGAAGTTGATAAGCAAATCCCACGAACCACTAGGGAACAGACCCCGAAATTTAAAATTCAACCCCTTAGGTCTAAATTATGAGCGGAAAAAAATTTGACTATACCTAAGAAATTTTACTATAAAAATAGGTTTTTTGAACCTTATTACGCAACTTACAATACCTTTGCCAAGTCGACAGAGGGTAGCGGAATTACAGTCGCACGCCTCGGGGCATTGCCCTTAGGGGAGGTAGCAAAATTGCCAAAACGACTGATCAAGAACTCTTCTTACACCGTAGAAGATAGAAAGTGGATATTAAGTACATTGGCAACAATTGAAATGTTATTTGTGCGGAATAGTTCGGAATTTTCCTGTCCCTGGGTTTGGGTCACACAAATATAAGTTAAATTTCAATATATGTCAATACTTGTTGAGATTTTCACCCCTAAACCATACATATTCTCATCTGTTTTCAATATAGGCTATTTTTCGGTACTCCCGGGGGTTGTCCACCTTCCCCTTATTTGGAAAATTCCAATGTATAGCTAAAATGGTTGAAATTCTCACCCCTATACCAAATATTCTAACTCGACATAAAAAGACAATTTCAGTGGTCATCCCCCAGGTCAGCTCCAACTCCTTATTTTCTGATGTTTGACATAAACGGGGAACATTGTTCAGATCCCCACCACTTAACCATATATATTCTTATCAGCATGATAATACAAATTAGATGGTCAGCTCCTCCCCTTTTGGAAAATTATATTACATAATAATAAATAATAAAACAGATTTTGAAATATCAGTCATACATAACAGGCATGACTATGTGAGAGTACGACTATATAAGAATATGACTATGTGAAGAGGGAGATGTGCAATCTCTAATTGCTGTTTTATGTTTATGTTTAGAATTTAAAGTCAAAACTTGACTATCAAGAAACCATCGAAGAAATCATAAGTCGATTTCAATTAAGAAAATGTACATGTGACTGAAAGTTTGCCCGTTTATAAATTTGCACATTTTTATCGATTCTCAAACCATGAAAACTATGGAAGATTTCGATGTTTTTATTATAATATTTAAAAATGTACCATATTTGGATCTGTGCTTTCTTATTTTTTAATAGTACTGATGAGAGTTTACTTCTGGATATACAGTTACAGCATAATGATATTCTCAAGAAAAATTGGTAACCATATTTTATGTTTACTGCTGTTTTTTTTTCTCACGACGCATAAACAAATTAGCCGATTGTCCATCAAAAGCATCAAATATGTCTGATTATTTAAGAAGAGAGACACTATAATCGTAAAAACAGAGTTATAATTTAAATTAACAACTGGTTTACGTTACATGGTGTGGGATAAAAGCTGTCTGAAGATTCCAGTTTAATCTGAAGTAAGGTTATTTTACCTTCTTAAAATATCTCAAATGATTTTTCTAGTTTTAAATGGAATGATAAATACAATAGTTTGTAAAAGTCAACCTTTTACTATGGAAATTAATAGGAAACAGACGCTCTCAAATAAAGCATCTTCTGGTAGATGCATAATATTTCTTAACTGAAAAACTGTCAATTTTTTGCAGAAAATATATGTTTGTAAGATAATCTTTTTTTTCCTTTAAGGTAAAATTGTATTTTTAAATCCACGTGTTTATGAAGCAGACGGTAAAGAGAAACTGACGTTTATACATCAAAAATGAAAGGAGTATTGATAAAATTTGGCAAAAAAGAAATGGAACACATCATTTCATAGTTTTGTGACAAGTAGTATCTGGACAGATTGACATATAATGTAATAATAATATAATAAGACCAGTCTGTACTTGAGATCTCATCGAAGACGATATACTTACAAATCAACACGTTAACCATAGTCAACCAAATTTACACACTAAGTCATTTCCAATAATGTACCAAATGAAAATCTCTAAGAATTCAATGTTAAGAGTATATGTTGTGGCGCACTGTGACTTTCCATCCTTTATCAATTTAAATACACATACACTCTTTATCCCCATTCCATGGTTCTTTTAATATTAAATTATTTGAATGAAATGCATTTTGCTCCTACATGAAGTTTGATGCAGAAAATCGTTTGGTACCATTTGAAATTTAACATGTTTAAGCATTTTTAATCGTTGATTTTTCTCTTTGTTGTTAACAATCTGTTTGATTGAAGAGACAAATGCAAGGCACTGTCGTTTAAGATCGTGTTTCATTTCCCACCGAAATCTTGTGAACTATAAACAACAGCTTAACAAGAAATTATGCAGTGTTCAATCCTGAAAAGATGTGAATTGTGCCTTTCTAGCATGCATTCGAAATACAAAAATGTATTCCTTGACTACACTGCACAATCAGAATTGCCAATCCTAAAAGAAAAAAAGAAAATATGAATAGAATTCTAGTACATCCAAATTAATATTTTATTTTCAGTGTGTTTTCACAGTATGAGAAACCATCGTGAACCGTTGAAATATCTCAAATAACAATTTTGAGAATTTTTTTTTTTCAGTAGAGTTTGAAATTTGAATGTTCCCGAGCTTATCGATTCATTCAAGAACTGCATAATAACTATAATTATGTACACAGGTATGCGTATTCTTGAAAGAGTATGGAACATATGCCAGAAAAGTGTGCACTACATATTTTCACCTAAAGATGTAAACTTAAATTTCCGTAATGCACGAGACAAGTTCTTCAAAATAGTGTCCTGTATTTGTTTCTTTTTATAGGACAGATCGTAGACAACATCTGCTTCTTGTGGAAAACGGGAAAAGCTTGAAAAATATGGGCCCTCCCGTTACCCGTTAAACACCTGTTAATTTCTCTTTATTCTCCTTTTTGTATATCCTTGAAAACCATTGCTGAGCTGTAGGTTTTACTATTATTTTGAGCATAAAAAAACTTTAGTGGAACCCAAATTAACTTAGAGTTGAATTTGTTCTAATATTTTAGAATTTAGTTACCTATTTGTATCATCCCATTTCATTTTCCTATTTTTTGTTCATAAGAATGATACTCTTTTTAGTACTCAGGCTATCAAATCATTCTTTATAATAAGACCATATATATCTACGTTTGCATTATAGTGCTTATTTTACCTTGAGTGTTCTCAATCGAACTCGATAAAATATAGTTAGAACTTTTTGTCCTTTTATACTCTAACCTGGTTCAAATGCATAACAGCTATCTTGTCCCATACTCAAAGTTTATAATTGAGCTGGACAATTTCAATTTGATTGTACAATACAAAAAAAAAAGAAATGTTATGCACGTTAAATGATCGCCAATGAGTCAGCCGTCAATCAATTGATAAATAAAAGCACATGTTTTCTTCAGAAAATACATACATGTCAATTGTACAAATTACTCACAATAATCACCAAGCTCAGCAGATATTTCTTTATTCCTTTATTACCAGTCCTTAGGTCATTCGTTGGTTGATTAAGCAATCGGTACAGTTATACATGTACCACCTTTTGTTCACGTTTTGTATTAAAGATAAAATGGATCAAGAGGACGAAAAATAATTATGAAAACTGAGCTCTGTGAATTGTGTTATTTTGTACAGGATATGCGTATAAAAACTGTTTTTTATTTGATGGAAATGTGACAAGAAAAAGGTTGAAATTCATTGAGCAGAAAATTTGAACCATATCTTTATAAAAAAATTGTCAAAAGTTTAAATATAGCATATTTTGCAACATCCTAAAAAGCTTTAAATTTCACAGCACTGTGCGTGCACGTAATCAGCCTTACCCCGCCACATACAAATGTGCCTAACCCAAGCCAGTAACATGTAGCCCAGTGGTTGTCGTTGTTTCATTAGTCATTTATTGTTATATTTTCACCATTTTTGCTTTAGTTTAGATCGATTGTCGTGTTTTATATGTATGTATAGCTTCACAATTTGTATTTCGGGGCCTTTTAAAGCTTCTGTTATGGTATGGACACTATTTACTGTTGAAGGCTATAAAGGTACCTGTTGAAGTTTAAATTTTACTGTCACTTGGTGGGTGGCTGTCTAATGGACAATCATGCCACACCTTCTATTTTTATGCTTATCAAATTTTGAAAATGTACTCTAGACCGAACAGTCTTAGTTTGCTCTTACCCCTTAATGTTGCGTGCTTAGCGGAAATTTGCATGCCAATTTAAATGTCTTTGGTTTGACCTGGCCGGTAATCGAGTCCACGACCTCCCACTTTCGAGACGAGCACGCTTACCATTAAACCAACGAGGCGATAAGAAATGGTATAGATAAAAAAAAAACCTCTACCTGCCTGATGTGAACAAGACAGGTCTAGTGTAAAATAACTATGAAAATGATCAAAAGTACACAATCCAAAGAGACAAGACAAATATAAAACAAAAGAAAAGATAAAACAAAACAGAAAACAAAGGTTTTTAATCTACCCAATCCTTCACAGAATAGGAATGTTATCAGGTGCTCCAGAAGGGTAAGTGTCAGCATCCCCTGCCCTGCAGGCAAAAAAGGGAATAAATTCTGTCATATGTGCACAAAGGTTTTAGACCCTAAAACATATTTATTTTTCAATATAAAATTATTGGATGTTGCAGGATTTCCTCAAGTACTGTAATTGACAAAATCGTTTAATTATTGTACTTCGACTCTGGAATTTCACAATGTATAAAAAACAACAGATGCAAAAAATTTCTTTCTGTATCCGATAATGTGAACCAAAAGCCCTACTCGTAAAACATTTCTCAATTTTTATGTATTTGCATTTATTAATAATTTTCTAATCCTAAATTAATGATAATCACAAAACATAGACTTCACTTGCCTTTTTAGTGAAATGTGGTAATGTCCTTTTAGTTTTTTTTCTATTGTTTTTCAGTTATTGCCTAAAGTACAAAATGTAATTTCCTCACTATTAACATTAGATGAAACTATAGTACACCAAGCGAAATTTGCCATGACTTAAGTCAAAATATATCGAAAGTTCAGCTACAAAATATGTCATGTAATAAATTGTTGGAATTCTTATTTGTTGCCACAACTCATCAGTTGTCTTTATAGAATTTTAGTTTTCCTCAGCGCAAAAAAACTTCTCATTACCCACTCTATGTTAAATTTTTGACATTGAAAAAAATTGTCTCAAAATGACATGTTTTCATAGCTTAATATTACGCTTCAGTGTTATAGTTGGAATATAATTTAACTTTAATGTAATAGTCAATATAACATTTCTGCTAGATTTTTCCAAGTTAAAAAGTGGATTTGTATTACCAAAATAGAGATCGATAGATTTCGAACGGTGGTTACAAGAAATATGTTTAATCTGTTCATGGAATCTATACATCGGTTGTTATATTTTATTTTTAGAAAATGTATTTTTAATATTCAGATATTCTGCTTTTAATTACCTATCTGAGGGAATATTTAATGATATCATCTGTTATAAACAAATGCTATGCTACGTTCCCTTACGAAGATTTGGCTATATAATGGAATCGTTTGACATTGTTTTATTATAAAATATATCAATTATAGCAACCTCGAGAGGTACTTTTATATAAATGTTTTTCTAAAAAATTAAAATATTAGGAGCAGCTGAAAACCTCAGACAATTTAAGTTAGAACTATTGAGAATCCGGATACTGCAAATTCATTCTTGTGATTGACATCAATTTTCGTGAGTTGAAAAAATCCAATTCATTCGTGGAAATATACTTTTGCATCAAATGGAAATTTATTCTCTAGTATTGAAAATGATGTATAGACTTTTTGGTGTATGAATTTCTTTATAATTGCCTTCACCATATTTAATGTTATTTATTGACTGTGAAGTATTGTGTTCCTTTTAAGTTGATCTGAAATGGTTACCCGTCATGAGCACCGGATCACACTGCCCTTTTGTAAAGGATATAGTGGATTCAAAGCTTTTGTTCCTTTTTTTTTAGTTTTATCTTTTAGTTTTAATTTGACTCAAATTTTCTTGTCTCTTCGGACTTTGCACTTCTGGTTTCTACACTGGACTTAACGTTTTGGAAAAGACATTTGGGGGGGG
>JAULBM010336877.1:0-12761 GCA_032357055.1 Geukensia granosissima
GTTAAAATTCTACTGTCACTTGGTGGGTGGCTGTCTCATGGACAATCATGCCACATCTCCTATTTTTATATTATTTGTCCGATATTAATTACATTTGAATATCATCACATTCTATTTTGCGGCCTTTTACAGACTTATAGTGTCTATAATGGAAGATTTTAGGTCGACCTGTAGATAGTTGTAATTTCAACGTTTTAGATGGTATATCTCATGGACAATTATATCACGGCACTGAAACAGTATCCGGGCTTGACTTACAGAGCTGATCGACCCAGTTTGTTTTCTATGTAATGGATAGGGAAATCTCTCTGATTAGGGAATGCCGGGCTGTAATGAAGATCGAAAGTCTGTCCGCAGACCATAGTTTGTAACGTGTTTTGAGAATAACACATACCTTTCACTAAATGGCTCCTTTCATACATCCCAAAAAGAGAATGCCTATGACCGCTACGAATGGCTGTAGTCTCAGTTTGAAACCAACCCGTGAGTTTTCTGATGACAATCAAACGCGGTTGGCCTTTTTGTCCTATTCAGAACTTTTGAAAATTATGTATTTGTTAAATAACATGTACTCGTCCAAAAAAAAAATGCCTTAAATATTTGCCGCCTAATATTAAGAGACAAACGCTAAATTAACCAAATAATGGCCAATAATGTCGAATAACGATATTCCTAAGCATCGCGCGAAAAGGGTTGTCACGGAGATTCCCTTTATTTTACTTTTATGCACAGCATTTATAAATATTTCTTAGCAAGATTTAAATTTACGAGGCTTTATTCGGGGACACATTTTTTACCGGGTGAACGTATCAGAAGAATTAAGCGATTATGATAGTTAGGTTTCACGGTTAGATAGGGAATAATATAGTTATATTATCTGTTCAAATAATAAATTAACTTAAATTCCAACGTATAAACTTTATTAACCCAGTTCCTCGTACTTTGCAACACAATGGTTCAAAGCATTTAGCAAATCTGGTTTATCGTATATAGATGTTTTGTTCATAATACACTGCACCTTTAACGTGCAATGCAAATCTATTAATAGCTGTTATTTCCCAATAAAACGTGGTAAAGTTCGCGACCTTTGATAATCTTTACGTAAGAGTAAGCGGATACTAGTTTGGGTAATTTATCCCGTAAACAAGAAAGGATTCACATACTTAATTTTAAAATTCCTGGTGATTGACGAATCAGCGAGTACTGATGGACGGATTATCCAGTAAGAATTGAATCGGAACTACTCTGTTAAGCGTTTGATTATTTATCCCGTCTCTCATGAGAGACGGGAATAAGTGACACTAATAAGAAGAAACTAGCTTGTCAGTTTAAAAATATTTTTAAAAGACGTGTCGGAACGAGACAAATGGCCCCTCCATCAGAAGGGTCATATTTTCAAAGTGAAAGGGCCGTCAATTAAGGCAAAATCGTTGGAGCGAATCGAAACATCTAACTTAGAATTGCAAACCAAATATCAGTTCAATATATCTAAAAGCGTCATAAGATACCATTCTAAAGGTGCAACTGTGATTAAATTATCAAAGTACAACGACCATAATAATTAATATCTGAATTGCTTGGAATGTACAGTTATTATGAATATTTTCTTTTCCTTTCAAGTCCAAGGATCATACCGAACGAAATGAGAGCACGATCTATGACTCATTAAGGTTGGTTCACATTAATCTACCAAACTACAGTTCAATATCCGATTTGCGTGTGAAAAGAAGTCCCTAAATTAGTCCCAACGACCAACGCAAACTCGATCTGTAACTCATCAAGGACGACTCGCTAGCAAGAATCATTCATAACTGAAAGTGGGTAGAAACGAGAAATGTATTTATTGTCGATAGACAGGAAAAAGTAAAACTATATGGACGGACATAAAAATATGAAAAGAGCAAAAGTGATCTTTTTAGACATTTTAAATCATTTAAAAATAATGAAAAAAGAAATTCGGCGCTCACAAGCTTTGAGATAGTCTGTTTCACAGGAGTTGGACAATCTGACCGTGATCTTTTAAAAAAAAACAATAAAAATAGCTTAAATGATGAAATATTTTATTCGTCTGATTATTTTCATCTTATTTTAAAGATTATACAAAAGTAATGTCAGAATATTCGGTTGTTATTGTTAGCATACACAGTTGTTATTGTTAGCATACATAGTTGTTATTGTTAGCATACACAGTTGTTATTGTCAGAATATTCAGAATATTCGGTTGTTATTGTTAGCATACACAGTTGTTATTGTCAGAAAATTCGGTTGTTATTGTAAGCATACACAGCTGTTATTGTTAGCATACTCGGTTGTTATTGTTTGCATACTCGGTTGTTATTGTTAGCATATCGGTTGTTATTGTTGGCATATCGGTTGTTGTTGTTGTCAGCATACTCAGTTGTTATTGTTAGCATACTCGGTTGTTATTGTCAGCATACACAGTTGTTATTGGCAGAATACAGAATATTGTTAGCATACTCGGTTGTTATTGTCAGCATACTCGGTTGTTATTGTTAGCATACTCAGTTGTTATTGTCAGAATACAGAATATTGTCAGCATACTCGGTTGATATTGGTAACATACTCAGTTGTTATTGTTAGCATACTCGGTTGTTATTGTTGGCATAATCGGTTGTTATTGTCAGCATACTCAGTTGTTAGAATACTCAGTTGGTTTTGTTAGCATACTCGGTTGTTATTTTTAGCATATACAGAGAGCGTGGCTATGTAGTTAGGTATACTATTGCGTTGCTTGACGGTTATAACAACAGGCACGGGAGGAGATTTTTCATGTATATACACACAGTATATAAAAATCGTGTACCATGCCTGTGGTCATAACGAAGGCGATTAAAAAAACATCATTTTTAATACATTTTTCCTTTAAGAGGTGGCGTCGCTCGCTAATTACTAAAACATTCAAGTTGTTAAATGATGCAATAAGGCGAATATTACCATTCAAAAGGAAAATAAAACATCTCTACTCATTAGCTTTATTTATTTTGTCACTATCAACCTGTGTTGAAATGCAATTTAATGCAATTTAAAGTCGTATATAGTTCAAATTTCTAGTTGTTTAACCCACATTAAAGATGCATTTCATTTCAGGGTTTGTGAATTCGCATTTCTGTCTGAAATTAATTTATATTTATTTTTGTTTTCCATGCTTACGGATAACTGCATGGTAAAACACCGGTATTTTCTGAATATATATATTTTCTGGTATATCAGACAAAAAGAGAAGCCGTAATAAGAAAGGGGCGTAGCGCTGTAAAAAAAAAGACATTCTCTCGATTTAAGTTGTGTCCCTGCTGACTGAATGTTTGTCTTGGTCTATACTGAAGCACAAGACATATTTTCAATTTCAGCAGCCAAAGATCAGCTTGTTCTCAAGAAGCTGTCGTGTGCCGATGATCCTTGTTTCAAAGGTATACCTTGTAGGAACACAAAAAGAGGATTTAAATGTGGCAAATGTCCTCCCGGGTTCAAAGGAAACGGTAAAAAGTGTATGATTAGACCCTCTTGCAAACTGGATCCATGCTTTAAAGGTAATATTTGTTTCTAATATTTATATTGACAAGACACACTTGTCGACCATCATGAAATACTCCTTTTCTATTTCCCAACAATTTTCCGACATATTTCTATGATTCATTATGCGGTTGAGTTTACATTTTTGGATCGATTTGCTCATCTATATTTTTGACTTACTTGCGGTTGCTTGCAACAGTCCATCGCCATTTTTAATTGACAGCTTAATAGTTTATATCAGCAGCGAACCATTTGTATAATCTGTGAATAGTTTTATGTGTTTTATAGTAAAATAAATAGACATAGAATTACAGATGTCTGACTTTACTATGGATAAATTCCGCATCAATATGTAGTGACGGTGCGAACCGTTCGGAATTTGCAAAGATTTGATTGCTTTGCATCATCATATATTAACAAGTGATACACAACGAACATTTATTAGAGAAGCGTCGAGTCGTTGTAAAACGGTACAAAAATCATATTTTATACATAATAAAAATTTGAGTTTTACATTGGGAAATTTGGAAATACATGTAAAATACATGTACATGTAGTGTCAGTTTATCAAGATCAGGGTTTCAACCTCCCGGGCAGTTAGTCAAGGTCAGGTTTTCCACCTTCCTGGCAGTTTGTCAAGATCAGAGTTTCGACCTTCCGGGCAGCTTGTCAAGATCAGAGTTTTGACCTTCCCGGCAGTTTTTCAAGATTAGGCTTTCGAACTTCCGGGCAGTTTGTCAAGATCAGGGTATCGACCTTCAGGGCAATTTATCATTATCAGAGTATCAACCTTTTAGGCAGTTTGTCAAGTTCAGGGTTTCAACCTCCCGGGCAGTTTACAAGATCAGGGTTTCGACCTTCCGGACAGTTTGTCAAGATCAGAGTTTCGACCTTCCGGGTAGTTTGTCAAGATCAGGTTTAGACCTTCCGGGCAAGCTGGCAAGATCAAGGATTCAACCTTCCGGGCAGTTTGTCAAAATCAGGGTTTAGACCTTCCGGGCAGTTTGTCAAGATCAGGGTTTCTACCTTCCGGCAACACCACTCTTCAGGAATGGATCTGTCTTCATCTGGAAAACCGAAATTCCATATCGGCCAAATAGACTGTGACGTCGACTGTTAAAATTTCTGGGGTGATGACTTCAACCGCTAGGCAGTTTCTGTGTCATTGACTGGGACTGGTTTGCAAAAAGGATAGCTAATGAAAAGTTTCAGTTTGTTTAATGTTTCCAACAACAAGAATAAAATACAGCAAAATAAAAGTAAACTAAAATACTACATTTATATTGCAGGTGTTGAATGTAAGGACACGAAGAAAGGATTTAAATGTGGAAGCTGTCCCTCGGGCATGGTAGGTGACGGGACAAAGGAAGGCTGCAAGTTTCCAGTCATAAAATGTAATCAGAACCCCTGTTTCCAAAATGTAAAGTGTACAGATACAAGTTCTGGACATGTCTGTGGGAGTTGTCCAGCTGGTTTTACAGGGAATGGAACAAAATACGGATGTTCCAAAGTGATTGTTACTTGTGACTCTCGCCCATGTTTCGATAAAACAGTATGCACTGACACAGAAGACGGTTTCCAATGTGGAGCATGTCCGCCAGGGATGACAGGCAATGGGACTGTTAATGGTTGTAACATTCTACCTGTCTCATGTAGTTCTAGTCCTTGCTTTCCTGGTGTTGCTTGTCAAGACGTCGATGATGGATTTTTATGCGGGAGTTGTCCGTTTGGCTTTGAGGGAAATGGAACCCACTGTTACGATATAGATGAGGTTTGTGCATTTGTTTTGGCTACTTTTAGTTTAGACGTAATACATCTTTTATTTGTAATAGTCTTTATTGAAAGGTTGAATATATGATGTTTTATCTTTTCTGGACGTTTAAACACAACTTTAATGATATTTGTGGTATAAAGCAGTGAGATGCAGAGATTATTTATAAATGCTTATTTCCCCATATCTCGTAGTCGGATGTGCCATGCCATGATTATAATTAGAAAATTACAAAATGTGTAAATCTAATACTATAATACATTTTCATGGATATATAGTGTCTGTGGTCAGACCCATGCAGTAACTTAACTGGATGTATAAACCTAGAACCAGGATTCCTGTGCAGTAAATGTCCTGATGGCTATGAGGAAAATGTCGTTTCAGACGGGACATCAAACACTAAACAGGTTCTCATAGTTATACTTAGACACTTGTTTTGTTCAATATTGGCGCTGTTTGCATCATTTAGTTAAAACCTTTTATGTAATGAAAGCAATAAATACAAGACCCCTGCTTCTAAACAGTCCTTTAAATGTAAAAGAGACAGTGAATCTCCATCTACGGTTTCATCGGATTTTGATTAAACTTTATAGGTTTTATTTACTGTGTTTAATGTGTCGAGCTGTAACTTATCTTAGACTTTAAAGTTGATGTTAGGAGTCACAGACGGAGGTTTCTTTTTGTGCTGACCAGAGGCATTTAGGTCTCTGTGCTGACTAACTCTCAAATAGTGAACATCCTAAATTTTAATTAACACAAAGGCAATATTTATTATACAATTTTATTCTTTTGCGGAGGTCGATATGTGTTTAACAGACCAAAAAAAAAAAAAACAATATTTACTGATGAGGCCTTGTATAAGTTGCAAATGTCAGCTGTGCATTAAAATAACTTTAATTAATTTTTTTTTGTTATTTCAGATTTGTAGTGATATAGACGAATGTTTGACGGATGTCTGTGTTAATCATTCCCGGTGTGAGAACACAGTGGTATATATGTATAGGATTCATATTATCATAAAATATTAGTCTCATTTATTACCGGTATAATTGGTTTTAATCGTTTTTATTGGCTGAAGAATTTCTGTTAAACTTTCAGCTATTTTGCAATTACATAATCTTAACTACATAAAATAATAATAATGTTTCAGTTTGCAATTGTTTCATGATTAGGGCTCCTTTATTTGCGGAGACTGTGTTGATGGGTACTATGGAAGCCAAACTGTTGGCTGTAGAAAACTTGGAACCCGATGTCCAGACCATGAAACCGAGTGTGATATTAATGCAAGATGTTTAAAACATCAGCGCCAGTCTGGATTTTTCTGTCAGGTAAATAATATAAGATAGTCGTTAATACAGCCAATGTGCTATTTAATTATCTTTGTCTATCCCTATAGAGGTTTATTCCAACGAAAAGTATAAATAAATAAAGTGTTTTTTTCATTATATTACAGTGCAACATTGGCTTTGCTGGTGATGGTTATGTATGTGGGCCAGATTTTGATCTCGACGGCGTTCCAGATCAGTCTTTGGAATGTTCCGGATTAGGATGTTTAAGGGTATGTTAATAAAGTTGTTCCCCGGAGTCGTTCCCGGTCTGCATTTTGTTAAATTTATCGTAAAAATATCATTTCACCAATAAAACTTTAGTAATGATTTAAAGTAGTCTACTGTAGACTAAGACTAAACCAGTTCGTGAACAGACAACACAGTCTGAGCTCAAAGGCGTTTTTATTCAGGAGTACGGACAACACAGTCTGAGCTCAAAGACGTTTTTATTCAGGAGTACGGACAACCCAGGCTGAGCAAAAAGGCGTTTTTATTCAGGAGTACGGACAACCCAGGCTGAGCAAAAAGGCGATTTTTATTCAGGAGTACGGACAACCCAGGCTGAGCAAAAAGGCGTTTTTATTCAGGAGTACGGACAACCCAGCCTGAGCAAAAAGGCGTTTTTATTCAGGAGTACGGACAACCCAGGCTGAACAAAAAGGCGATTTTTATTCAGGAGAACGGACAACCCAGGCTGAGCTCAAAGGCATTTTTGTTCAGGAGTACAGACAACCCAATCTGAAAGCCTGAGGAGGAGAAAATAAATATTCATGTACAAAGAAAGTTGAAAATAAATATTCAGCCCCTAAGTTTGTTGCGATCAACTGTATTGTTAAAATGTAATAAATTTTTGCGCGCTTCTTTGACAACTGAAAATTGATAGCTTTTGTGTTGAAAAAATCCACCAAAATTCAAATGGTCGTCTCTTGACTCTGTTATTACTCGGTTTTAGCACAGCGCCTCTCCATTCAGATTGTTACGTAAACAGACAACTCCTTCTAAATACAGGTGGCTTTTGGTTTGAGTGCAGTATTTTATGCCCTCTATTAAAATTCAGTCGATATTAAGCTATGGTTGAATTGTAATTTGTGTTGGATTATACATCCAAAAAACCTGTCTTAATTGTCATCTCTACTTAGCAAAAATATCTTTCTAAAAAGTTATTTTCTATTCGCATTGTTTAATATTTCACCACTGAGTATCCCCTATCAATCTGTTTAATTACAATTTTCGTGTCTTTAGTGTGGCCTCTTGAAAAAAGGTATTTAACATTAAATGAATTCCAGGACAATTGTCGTTCTGTACCTAACAGTGGACAAGAGGACTTGGACGATGATGGAATTGGTGATGCTTGTGACGATGATATTGATAATGATGGTATCCCCAATACACCAGTAAGTTTCAAATAATAGTGTATATATATATATATATACAGTGCATGTATGAGTGGGGAGCTTTATAATATTACTCTCAACTTTACTCAGTGATATAATATTTAAATAAGTTGTAGATAAAAAGGAAATATTTCATTGACTCTAAAAATGTTTGATGGTCAGAATTTTTTACTTCTCGTATTTGCCATGCAGTTATTTTTGTAGGATAACTGTCCTTTTGTATCAAACCCGGACCAAGAGCATACTGGTAACGATGAGGATAACTATGGTGACGCGTGTGACAACTGTCCATTACAATCTAATCCAGATCAATCTGATTCGGATATGGATGGTCTTGGTGATGTCTGTGATGCTGACATCGACGATGATGGTAAGTTTGGGTTATGGAAATAAAAAAAAAAATTAAAGTAGAACGTTCGTTATTACACATAAATTCAAGAAGGAATGTGCGTGCACGCCGGTAAAAACTATAAAAATACGTGTACTTGTCTTTTAGGTTGATATTGACTAGTATATGTGGGGTAAATGTCAGAGACAACGCACTCAAACCACGAGAACAATTGAGGGAATTTAATAATTTAGAGGTCTCCACAAGGCCTTCAACAAGCATGGAATTAGGAGTTAACAGTATTGTGTTTGAAGATTTGCCGACATCAATGGACGATTTGGTGGTCGCAATTTACGCGGAGCCAGTCAACGAATATTTGCGACTATCAAATTAAAATTGATGTCGACAAATCTTCAGATACAATACTGTTCACGCTATTCTAATGCAAATAAGTAAATTACGTTTAATCTTAATATTTTTATGCTATTGAATACACGTCGACGCATGCGCATATCCTCCGGCGGCATCAAACGTGATTTGATACTATGAAAAATTCGAAGTCATCCAATTAAAATCAGCGTAGCAAATACTGTTGCATTAGAATGCTACTTCTTTTGAAACTTTGAAAACTACACTTACCTGAATATTATCAAAAATGTGTAAAAAAAGCTTTTTTTAGGTATTCCAAACGTAGAAGATAACTGTGAGAAAGTTTACAATCCTGACCAATTTGATGTTGACGGCGATGGAATTGGCGACTCTTGTGACAACTGCCTCAACATAACTAATCCTGACCAGGTCAGAACATATCTTAACCCTATCAAGTCACAACAAACCTAACTCCGTCAGGTCAGAACATACCTGACACCGACAGGCCAGAACATACCTTACACCGATCAGGTGAAAACATACCTAAATCTGACCAGGTCAGAATATATATGACTCCGACCAGATCAGAACAAACATAACCACAACCATGTCAAATCAGTTCTAATCAGACCTAAAACCGACCAGGCCAGAACATACTTCGACAACGATCTGTTCAGAACATACATACATAAATCCGATCAGGTCACAACAAACTTAATCTGACCAGTTCAGAATTAATTCATAACACCGACCAGATCAGAAAATAACTAACAACAATTAGATCTAATCAGGCCGTAAGAGAACTATCATCGACCAGGTCAGAACATACTTGACAACCATCAGGTCAGAACATACTCAAACCCACTAGGTCAGAACATATCTAACAGGATAAGGTCAGAACATATCTAAATCCGAGCAGGTCAGAAAATTACAAACTCAAAGCAGTTCAGAACATGCCTAACACCAATCAAGTAAAAACATACCGGACACCGTTCAGGTCAGACATTTGTATTCCGATTCGAATGTGCCGTATACCAGAAAGGTCGGAACAAAAATGACATTTTCTCAAAACTTTCAATTTTATGTGAACGTTACATTTCATTTCAGTGGTTGGCATTGTACATTGACTTTATCAACTCCTTGTCGTTTTCGGTCATAAAATTTCAAATAGCTATATATAATATATTGTTTGTCGTTTTAATCTGCTTGTACATTTCTGGAAGATGTTGATAACGAACAGGAGAATTTTGTTTCAGTTAGATGATGACAGTGATGGTATAGGGAACGAATGTGACACGAACATTGATCGGTAAGTTCCGTATAACTCCGTGTTCTCAAACTGTTTTTTATCAATAATTGAAAAATAGAAATCAAAGTACCGAAGTACTGTTTACTCGAGGGACCCAATATTTAAAACTAAGAGAATTCGCCAATGTGTAATCTTGTTCAATGGAAGGCCTTCGTCTTCACACTTCAGTATAAAATAGAACAATGAATATTCATGACTGTCCGAAGATTAATCCGCATCAGAAAATAACCTTTTTGACGATGATGTTTCTGCTGCAACTTACAGCTATGTAAATGGCTATTTACCATAAAGAGACAACAAAACGTTATTTAAATATTACTTTCCTTATTTCTGGTAAATGATGGACGTTAATTTTGTTCTCAAACAATTTAAAATGCGATGCGGAGGACCACAAATACGACGGTTAAAAGGCAAAAATCCCTTTGCAGGTTTTGGTTTTGTCTGTGATCGCTATATACTTCGTTGGGCCCCCAAAATGCCCCTCTCGTAAAAAGGATTCACAAACCTAAATGCATTGTTTAATTTTTCGCCTTTCTTGTGCCATCCTGATATTGGTATTGATTGCTCAACCCACCCCAAAAATTGACTTGTCAGTTTTTCCTTATTAATCTACCTGAAATCATCCCAAATATTTGCATATACATTTGTACCATAAAGTTTCAATGTTGTGGTGAAACTTAAAATCATGCAGAGCTCTACGAATGATCAAATCACAATCACTTCTGCTTTATACGTTATTGTATAGGGACCAAGATGGTGTTCAAGACGATCGGGACAATTGTTTGTACCAACCAAACGCTGATCAACTGGACACAGATAAAGATGGCCTGGGTTTGTTCTTTAAATAATCATTAAAAAAGATAAAGTAAAGATCAAATGGAAAGCATTTGTGAAGTTTTGTAAAAAAAGTATTAGGATTTTTTCTCACCTAGCGGATCTAAAATATTTCCACATAAACTCTGGAAAATTCCACAATTTCATGTAATATATAGAGCATAAGGCTCTAAATACCTTCAGATTATGCTATCTTCAAGTAAAAACAAAGAGTGTGATCTGGTCAATTGCATTTTGACGCAGAATCTGTGCTGTTGGTGGGTTCATGTACTTTAATTTCTCATTTAAGGAGACGCTTGTGACGCAGATGACGATGATGACACTATTCCGGATGAAAGCGACAACTGTCCCCTGGTGTACAACATAAACCAGACTGATTCTGATGGTGAGATACTGTATGTCTACCAGGAAATGTAATTGTATGTCTTTGACGCTTGTATTATCACATCCGACCTGTAGTGGCTGTCTAATTATACAATAATATCTAAAACAACGGTGAATGATTTGCAAGTAGATTTATTAGGGGAAATGTTCAACGTATTATAAAGTTAAAAATTATTTCTGGAATCACTTTAATTTGTCCTTAATCACAATGATTATTTGTTGTTGATTTTTCTGGATGACAAATGATGGAAATACTATTCCAGGCGATGGCTTTGGAGATGCATGTCAACTTGACAGTGACGGAGACGGAGTCCCGGACGATGAAGATGTCTGTCCACAGAATGCTGCGATTTTTGTTACTGATTTCCGATCATACAGCACTGTAACACTAGATCCAGTTGGGGACTCTCAGATAGATGCTAAATGGGTTATCTTACATGGTGTAGGTTATGAAATAATCAGGTCATCATAACATTGTACAAAATATTTTCTATCGAAGTTTGAATCACTCTCGGCTATATTTGATTGTGAATAAAATTAACGATACAGACCGGATTCGATTCTGTCATAAACTTCATCAGTAAATGTATGGTCTTTAACAATGGGGAAAGCTATACAGAAAAGCCACAAACATTGAAAAAATCCCCAGAATAAAGAACACATCGACAATTCAACAAAGTGCTGAACTAGCTCAGAAGTTAAAACAATATTTGCATGATTGGTCTCAGTTCAGCAATCCTTCAAAGGTTAACGAGCATGACAGGAGAAAATAAGTGTTATAACCTGTGAGAGTATAAATAAAAGATCGAGAGCTGTAAAAGTTAACAAAAATTTTTACATATTTCAGGGTGCCGAAATTTACCAGGTAATGAACAGTGATCCGGGTGTGGCAATAGGTAGGTATTTCTGGTAAAGCACGTTTAAATTGTATATATTATACATTTCGAGAATGTTTGGTACTCATGTTATCTGTTTGCGATTTCCAATTGCTAGTCATCCATAATTATCGATCCAATGAGGGCACGAAAAAATTTTGCCTAGTGATCTATCTTTTTCTATTCACATTAATTCTATATCACAGTTTGCTAAAACGGGTAAAAAGGTTGTGATCGAAAAACTCTATGGTATTCTCTTAAAATAGCGTTTATTTTGTAGATTGAAAAGGTGCATTTAACTTGCAATAATACTGATACTTTTAGCAATCACGATGAATTAAAAGCTGAGTTTTCAATACGGGGATTTTAAATTATAAAGTTAGTCATTTGTTTGTCGGAAGCGACCGATGGCACGTGCTAGCGCGAGACCGGGACTACATAATGACAAATCTGTGTAATCAGGGGCGGATAAAGGAATTTTGAAAGGGGGGCGTAAGTCTTGAAAATCGCCGAGCGGAGCGAGGCGAAAAAAATTTTTGGACTTTTTTCCTATAAATGTGACTCCCCCTTTGGATCCGCACTGTTTACTACTGTAGTTTAATACAACTTTTCCTTTTTTGGGCGGAGAAAGGGGGGGG
>JAULBM010336898.1:0-12761 GCA_032357055.1 Geukensia granosissima
AAATCTCTTAGTGAAGAAGAAAATATTTTGCACTAAAAATGACGACATACCTAGATACATTTTCAGTAAAAAGTATGACATTCAAATCCCATTTTAAAATCTTCAATATAAATAAAAGGTGATTTCCGAAGTGAGCTGCGCTGACAGTAATATCTATTTTAACATTTGACTTATTAAGCTGAGTCTCCCACATTTTGAAATGGTTTTAGAAAATCATATTTAAACCATTAAAATCCACTTTACAGCGAGGTAACTTTCGTATTTTCCGAAATTTCTGTACGTCTCCATTCATATGGAAAGTGCATATTTTGGTATTTTGTCCATTATAGCAACTTTCAGTGAAAAATTCAAATTATCTAGGAATGCAACACATTTTGATATTTTCTGAAATTATTTTTATCTTTTGCAATTATTCAGTAAAAGAACCAAAATAGGTTTATCTAAAATATTGTTTTAAACTTATGAACTTTAATTTTCCCATTTTTTATTTTGTACGAGTGGAAAACACTAGCTTTAATGCCTTAAAACCTGGAATCCTATAGTATAGCCTCGAAGATATTTAAATATATGTTTGAATTTCATTTTATATTCTAAATATCCGTATCAGAAATAAAAAAAACAAACAAACAACCGAGAGTACATGTAGTTACATAAAATCTACTTAAGCACATCGTTTCTCTCGTTCGTATCTCTTGATTGATATACGTATAGGTACATCACATACTATAGCCCAACAGAGAATCTGTGAGGTTATAACCATATTTTGACTTGAGAAACTTACCTGTTGTCGCCATATTTATATTTGAGTATTTGTTTACCTGTAGTTATTGTGGTACATGTAATATCTAAATATAGTATTATATAAATATAGTATATAATGATTATTCCGAGCAATGTTTCGCCTTAGCCGTTCAACCATGTCCAATGAATGTAAGAAAACTAAACAAATATACAAGAGATCCTTTAAAGACTTTCATAAAATATTGTATAAGCTGTAAACATCTTATAAACTTTTTGAAATTTCTTATGAGTAACATTATTTTCCCAAGTCAAAGCTTTGTGTCTGATACCATATATGATATCATAGACTATCTTTTCTTTATATTTTATGAAATTTCATGTAGAAAAAGGCTGATAAAGTGTAAGATATCTTAAAAACTTTTTAGATATCACGGTCCTGTATATTTAATAAGATATTCTGCATGTTTTTACCGCATCGGTGATGAAATGGTTAGAGTGATCGCCTAGAGTGCGGAAGGTCGTGGGTTCGATCCCTGGCCGAGTCAATCCTTAGACAATAAAATTGGTGTATGCTGCTTCCCCGCTGAGCACGCAGCATTTAGGAGTTAGAGCAAAGACTGGTCAGTCCAGAGTCAGAATAATGTGCCTGGGTAAAATTGCATGTCTTCCTGCGGACTGTTGCTTTCATGAGCTAGCACGTTAAAATCCGTCTCAGCGCGTCGGTTTAGTACAAAGCAGGCTCATTCGTTAAAAATATGCTCCCGACCTTATAATATACATGAAATATTTGTCGCTTGACGTTAACTAACATTTGATCAATCGATCAACAATATATATTTTTTAAGATGTACTAAAGTTCGTTGAAAAAACAAAGTCAGTTCCATTAATTTTATATCTTTGAGATAAGACCACTTCTAAGAGCATGGTTAAGGTTCATACATGGCTGTCATATGCTTCAAGAGTAAGTTGTATTTTGTTATAAATAAAAATTTCCAATGCCATTAAATGCTTGACCTCTGGTACCCTACAAGTCTTTCACAAGCAGCAATATGGAAAGTTCCACTTTTGCTGACTGCAGACATCATTGTAAACACAGCAGTGAAAAATATAATGACACGAGCTTTTCGATAGGTTGGGGTTAACAATAAGTTTTTAATAAACAATAAAATGAAATAACGCTAAGAAACAAAGCTCCTTTAAACTATATGGGTCCCCAATAAACACACTAATAAATATATATATATATATATATATATAGAAACAAAATCTAAAATTCGGTTTAATGAAAAGAGGAAATCACAACACTTTTTGCAGGCCAAATAAATAATGAAATCGCAATGATCCAAATACCAAGACCATACATTACAGTTACAAAACACTAAATTCCAATTGTAAATTTCAGTTTAACTAGCCATGGTTGTCTCTTGTTCAAAAACTTCTTCCGATAAAAATTCATAATACGTGTACATGATATTGCAGTCACTAAAACATTTCAACTCGAAACTTTTAATGTACGGCTCAGGAACTGAGTCTCTCATATTATGGCTATTCATTTTTAAAGCACTTGAAAAATCCGAAAAGGTAATTTAGAAAGAGATTAAACTATCTAACCGGCAACCAAATTTGGTGTTCAAAATATTACAGATGGCGTTGCTTTTCTGCGCTCACATGAAAATTGTTAATTTCTTTGAAAAATAAAAGTTCCGACAATGTATAATTTTTGCATTTCAGGTACAAGCAAGCTTAGTTTTGCCGATATTACGTATAGATATATGCCAATAGATATGAAATATATCAGAATATTTTGCATTTTCTAAAGTTCACTAATCTTTTGAGAAAAAAAAATTATGGAAAACGTCAAAATATTCAAAATTTCCAGTTGAGTGAAGAAACAATAAGAGCTTGCATAAAAAAACCTTTTTTGCATTGTACTTAATAAGAATAATGAAGATTTTTCCAAAGATTCTTTTCAAAATTTGTAGAAAGTGAGAGACTCAGTTAAAACGTACATTAGAATGATTTAACTTCATTGTAATTTGAAATGGCTAGTCATATGTACCATCACGTTCTTAGATGTGTTGTCCATGATATGCAATAAATAAACACATCGAAGTCAATAGCACTGAAAAGACTTCGCGATGGATGTTGATGTCGATAATATTTTTACTACACTTGGTCCATGGAAGCGGTACCAGATTTTTCAGCTTATCTACGTTGGTTTAGTCCATATGTTTGGGCCTGCATACATAGTACTAGTTTATGTTTTTATAGGTGAGGAATTTTATTAAATTTAAAATCATTTCTGGATTATAGCACAACGCTTAACTATTTTCTATGTATCTTTAGTTTATGTGACATGAGTTTTAGTCAAAATGTTATATGTATATTGAGAAAACGGTAAGGGTGGTATTAATACGAATGTTCAACTAAATCACATAATTCGAGAATATTTCAGTGCAAGTGATCCAAGCTTTGATTTTTTTTTATTCATCCAAAGATTATCATTCGGTCTTCAACAACGAGCCGGAAGCCCATATTAACGGCAAGTGGCACTACTTTACAATGCGAGTGGAAGTTAATAGTATATTTACAGGCTTCCGATTATTTTTGGTTTTTTATTTCTGCATGACGAGAACACAAAGACGTGTAAGTATTCGGTTTATCGCCCTCCGCATAGATAAAACACCGGTAAGTTTGGTATTTTACAGGCTATAGACCTCCGCATCAGTGTAGCACATTGACTAACAGTCTTCACTCCTACGGAATTCCAGAATATTTGAACGAATCACAGCTATCTATACATTATGGGCAATGTACCATTACAGTTTACTCAAATGGTACCAATACGTCTTCACAACAATGGACACTGCCATGTGTTAATGGTTATACGTACGACGCTGTTGGAGACAGCTTTGTTTCTGAGGTAAGCACCTAGTGTCAGTGTCAAAATATTTCATAGCAATCTTAGTCTGAGAAAGTTATCGAAAGGTGCTCTCCAAGTTATTAATGACTGCAAGCCTAGTCTAAGCGCTGCTGTCCACGGTATATTCACTACAAGCCCAGTCTGAGAGATGCTATCCCAGATATTGTTCACTGCAAGCCAAGTCTGAGAGATTCCATCTCTGGTAATGTAAACTGCAAGCCCAGTAAGAGATATGCTTTCCCCAGTATTGTTCACTGCAAGCCCAGTCTGAAAGATGCTTTTACCGGTATTATTAACTGCAAGCCCAGTCTGAGACATGCTATAACTTGTAATGGTCATTGCAAAATAATATCCCCAATATTGTTAACGGCAAGCACAGTCTGAGAGATGCTATCACCGGTTCATGTAAGATAAAATTCACAGCCATGTTCACGGTAAGCACAGTCTAAGAGATGCTGTCCCCGATGCAGTCTTCATTATTTTTCTCGGTTTTTTGTCTTCGGTTGATGAATTTCTGTTAACTGTAAACATTATTAACTTTGTTGTGTTTCAATTGATGGAATCGCTCTTGAAAATAATTCACGTCGGTGCTGACATGAAAATTTGTTTATAATGATGATGAATAGCTATATATCACCCTAAATGAATTACAAGTATATGTATATATTTTAGTGGAACCTTGTTTGTACCCGAGCAGGTTTGGGCGAGTTGACACAGACGTTTATGGCGGCAGGACAGTGTGTGGGAGCTATGTTGTTTGCGTCAATGGCAGATAGATTTGGAAGAAAACCAATATTAGTGTCAACACACATTGCATTGTTTATTATTTCAACAGCTACATTTTTTGTTCCTTCATACACGATTTTTGCCATCTCTAGACTATTGCTTGGTGCTTTACAACAGGTTTGTGTAATCACGTCATTCGGTAATCAAATTACCTGCGGAAGAACGTTCATTTTTTATGAATTCAACTTTTTCATAATGTATAATAGATAAGATAACATATATAAGTATGTTTTTATTCGAAATCAATGTCCCACAAGGGGCAGCTCTATTACAATGATTTTCCTAGAAAAAAATACAAAACAACAAATAGTCAATGTGCTAAATATTGTATGCAAGAATGAAAATTTATTTTGTGAATTTTACAGGGGGTATCAATAGTATTATCAACAATCTTACTAGAACTATATCCGAAGGAATACCGAGGGACTGTTGGTGCCCTGCTGTCCATCTTTTGGACTATAGCAGTCATGTCGTTGACGGCATTTGGTTATGGTTTACGTAAGCTTTCTTGGCGATACGTGCAACTGGGAGTTTCCATCATGTCTCTTCACAGTATAATTGGATATTGGTAGGTAAATTATACTAAAAGTCCATGATGTCAGTCATGTGTATTATTAACATAAAAATTATGAAATTTCACCTATTGGCAATAATTATGTGTAATGTACAATTATGCTGCATCCATCAGCCAATTGTCAGTTTGGTTTAGTATTTCTTGTGGAATACAGGGTGTGTGGAGAAAAACTTGTACCACATTATAAGCTCTAAAAACTGCGTACATATTTGCCAAAACAAAAAAAAAACGAAATCTTATAAGTTGACAGCATTATCCAATGGTTTTTTGACAATATTAACCTGATATGTTACAGCAATAGCATTACGTTGTACAACAAGAAATGACAGCCTTACGGTTTTTATTTTAAAACCTTAAATCAGTAAAATAAACTTTGTTTTTGATTTGCGTTGTAAGTTAAGAGGAAATATTTCTAAAATATAGTGTTTGGACAAATTTCTTTCCGTCTCAGAAAGATTACGAACGCTTTTCCTACACTTTAATGAGGACCTTTTTTGGCTTGTTGCAAATTACAAAGCTTAATAACTTACCCCCACAGTCCAACTTTGTCATCCTATGACAACCAATTTCCAACTTTGTCATCCTATGACAACCAATTCCCGAGCCTATTATGAACTTATGTTAATTTGCTCTCGTCCAAAATATTGCTGAAACAATGCCCGATTAACCCAACAAAAAGAAATCTAAATGTAAACAAGAGAGAGTAAAATATAATAATGAATAACTTGCAGGTGTATAGATGAATCGCTTCGATGGCTTATTGCAAACAAGAAAACAGAAGAAGCAATAAAAGTTGCAAAGAAAATAGCCAGAGTCAACAAAGTCAATATCAATAAAGTTTTAGCAATGATAGTTACCCATCAGCCAATGAGTGAAACAGTTCTGGAGAGCGACGAACCACCAGAAAGCGATGGAACAGCCGAGATAATAAACACGGATTTTACTGAAACAGTTACTGATTCTACACCGTCTGTCGTTCAACAATATACCCTCTTGGACATCCTAAAAAACAGTGTTCTTCTTCGTAACTCATTAATTCTCTGGTTTGCTTGGTGAGTTTATCATTCCAATTATATTCTACATCATCAGTTCAAAATTTGATAACATAAAACATGGTATATGTATAATAATATACATGTGTAGTTAAAAAATTTCCCTTGACAAAAACATGGAATCGAATGACAGAAGACATCTACCATGGTCAAATGGAAAAGGTCAGAAGAAATAAGAACTTTGTACTCTAAATATTGTACAGAAAACATGAACCCACTAAAATGGCAGAGGCCAACTCGAGTGCGTCGGGATGGTATTTAGTTGACATTTGTCATTGTCAAACCGGACTTTTTTTAATTGCGATGGTTATAAAATTAAGTTTTACGGATGTATTTGGATGAAATTCTTAGAAATCATGGTCTTTTATTTTATTGAAGGTGTGTTAACAGTTTGACCTACTATGGTTTATTCTTGACATCTTCCTCCATGGCGGGAAATCGCTTTCTGAATTTCTTTATCAACGCTACTGTCGAGTTTCCGTCCAACATTATTTTTTGGTTATTAGTGAACAGGTAAACATTTTTTACCAAAAAGCATTTGTTCTATATCAACAGCACGTCTTGCAACTATTTTTGTTTCGACTGTGACGAATACCGCGACATGCGAGAAACGAGTATTACCTTCCTGCATTTGTTGCTTGTATCTCTGAACTTGCCACCCAATGATATGTCATGCGATCTTGACCTAATACTTTGTAATAATGTCAAGAAGAAAATTATATTTTTTAATCTCCTCAAAAGTCCAGTAAGTGTATACGAGAAGAAAGTTTGATCACTGTTACAGCAAATGTAGTTTTGATCTGTTTTATCCATTTTCCACTCAAAAAGGTATGATAAATTCTGGGGAAGTGTAGTATAGATTGTGGAAAACTCGCTTAAGTGTCATTATTTTCAAATGGTTTATCATTCGAATATTTTTAATTGGATTTCTGTTTAAGTTTGTTTAATTTCTGTTGAGCTGTAAAGGATTAGTAGCAGATTAGAAATTGTACCTTTTTTCACTGCATTTTACAAGTCAATTATGAGTTACAATAATGATAATATAGAGTTACAGCCAAGTGAGTTAGGATCTGGATATTTTTTATCAACATCTTCTGCTAGATTTCAGGCGAGACATTCCTGTGTATACACTTTCATTAGCATGTATGTTTTCTTTACCAATATAATCCATTCTTTTGTACAAACCACTTTTTATATATTAGGCATCATGTGCTGATTTGGCTGGAAAACAAAAATTTTATTTTATTTTTAATTTTTTCTTTCACGGGAATTCTGTTTCAGCCGTTCTCGGCACAATATTATTAAAAAAGGAAAAGCTCGACCGTTATAACATAGTTGCTTGAAGTTTTTAGCATAAAACTAAACTGCTTCAAACTATTTCATTACTTTGGCCTAATTTTTTTTTAATTTCAGAACTTCAAGGAAGACTCTTGTTGTGTTTTTCCATGGTTTGGCTGGCGTCTCTCTGATTATCTCAGTAGCTTTGCTAACAGTAAAAGGTAAACTACTATTCAAACTATTTTATACAAAATGTCTATTTTAATTGATTGATTGTTGGTTGAGTAAAGTCCAATGGCAAATATTACATGCATATTCTAGATGAGAACAAGTTAAAAAATTATCAAAAATTCGGGTGGAGTAGGAACAGGGAAACGGCTTTTGACGGTCACTGGAAAATGGAAAAGATGGGAAGGAGCAAAAATTAAGCCTTTTGTAAGCGGAATCAGCCTTCTCTTTTTTTCGAAATCTACAAAAGGGATTTTTTACGTGCATGAAGCGTGGCATTCTTTGTTTCCGGGATGGTATGGACTTTTTATTAAGAACATAATGGGACCTGTAACAGTTTAATTTCTACAGTTATATGATGGATGGCTATCTCATGGACAACCATGCCAAATGTCCTATTTTTATATTCACACACGTCACCCACAGGCATTCTGTATTATGACCTGGCAGACCTGAAACGAAAGGTCCCCTTTCCGCCTCTTGGACATCGCACTGGATTAGCTATGTGGGTTTGTCTGCAATTCTGGAATGGTTGACTTTTTGTATTTTGTTTTTCAATTTTCAACTTATGTCGCACGTAGATCCAAGATTCAAGTTTAAATCCTTAATTTTGGTTATAAGCCTCGGAGAATAAAACGGCCCGACGGAGTAAAGCGAACTTTTTGGTGCCAGTTTACTCGACAAATGAGTGGAAATCATATGGATTTTATATTTCTTTTCATTATAGAGATGCAGTTATGAAATAATTATATAAACGTGACTGTGAAGCATATTTTTTCTTCATTATTTTATTATTATTATTATTATTGAAACCTTGTAGATGACGATGGGAAAGGAGCGGTTGTGTCTACAGTGTTCAGTTTCCTGGGTAAACTGGGAATCTCAGCTTCCTTTAACACAGTCTGGCTATACACACCTGAGCTGTATCCAACTAATCTAAGGTATACATTGTATACAGTGTCATTTATAAGGATTTATGGTTTCACTTTCAAGACAACAACAAATAAGTTTTACAAAGTTTGTTTGTGTCCAATAGCTAACATTTTATTGACATTTGCAAATATAACCGATTTTCTGGCATCTTTACAAGAGCACAGCTCAATAACCAGTCATTTAAAATACTCGAGCAAAGTCAATGTTCAGTTTTAACGTTTCATCTTCCTTAGAATAATGGTTTGGTTTGGTATTTTTCTATTATCATTATTGACATAATTTTACTGATATCATGATTATACTTTCCTGTTCAAGATCGGCAGGATTTGGTGTGGCCTCTACAATGGCGAGAGTTGGAGCAATGATAGCGCCGTTCTCATCTCTTCTGGTCAGTTATTTTTTTTTATTTTACTGTACTTTAAATTCAACATATGATTCCAACAAAATGTGTATTGTGCAAACTAGACCTGTATTGTGATCGCGGATACAAATTGTTTTAACGAAATAAAAACAAAAATAACCTGAAATTCACACTATTTCTGAGGAGGAATGTCTGAAAACAAGCTTGAAATTACGTAGATAATTTAAATGATAAAGTCTACCTAACGTAAAACATAAAGGAACCAACAAAAGGAGCACTGCAAGCTGTCTATACACGTCACACCGTATCAAAAAACTAATTGAACATTCTTCAAATAGAAACATATCCAAACCCAAATGAAACATTTCTTTTTATTCTGCAGGCCGCTCAAATTATTTGGGGTCCTGGAGTTGTGTTTGGAGTATGTTGTATTACTGTGACCTTCCTTGTTACTATTTTACCCGAGACCGGGAGACGAGAGCTACCACAGACTTTAGAAGAGTTAGTTAGTTGGAACAAAGAAGAATCTGGCTGGAAATTACGTAACTTGAGAAAGAAGAAGCCAAAGAAATAATAAACTGAACGAAAGTTTAATTTTGCTTTAGAACGATTCTGATTATTCCTAATTTGTTATGACTTTTTAGTATCTGAACACTGTGGGATAAGTTTTTTCTTCATTGATACCTTAATGTTGGTTTGTGGCATGTTTCAAATGGTCAAATCTACATTCTGTTCATTTTTAATTGTTTGTGAGTGGTAGGGGTGTTTGGACTACAGGTGGATGTCCTTTTATCAGCACTGACATCAAAACGGTCAGTTTGTTATACTCTCTTTTATTGATTTCTGTCATTACAAGTAACGTTTCAAGGCGGGGTAAATGCTGACAATCTTACTGACAATTAATTTATCAGCAGTTAAAATCGGGCTTCATAGTTACCGTAAAACAAGCTACTCTAGAGGAATTTTAAACATTTATCAGGACACTTTACACCACTTTTTTTCATTCTAAACTGAAAGACCAATTAAAAGATTTGGTTAACCTTTGTTTTTTTATAGAAAAAATGGCAAACGTACAAATATATGAGTCAAAGAAAGGACAAACCGGACATTGTCATTTCTTACCAATCTAGATCGAATTCTTACAAAAAGTACTCTGAAAATGAAATGTGAAGAATGCTCGATTTCTTGATTCACAAGAAGGCGTTCAAAAGTACTGTGATAAAGCGTACTCCACAAGCGGTGTTATCAAATGTGGATATTAAAAAACTCGAAAGATCTGCTTCAATACCTCAAATCCGATTCTTTAAAATTTAAAATTTTGTAAAAGTATTCAAATACTTTTCTATCCTTTATACCACTATTTCATATTTACAACTTAAAGACCGTCTTCAGAAATTGATAAATCAGTGTTTTGTTAAACAAAATGGAAATCCAAGATATAAATATTTGGTTTTATGTAAAAGGATGTCTTACTTTGTTAGAGAACACACCGCTTGTGCTAATAAATACAGAGAAAGTGATATTGTCAAAATGCTGGACTTTCTGATTGACAACATTTTTTTAGAATTTGGTGGCCGAGTTTTTCAACAGATTGTTGGAATTCCAATGGGCACAAATCGTGCGCCCCTACTAGCCGATTTGTTTTTGTACTCGTGTGAATTGGCCAGATCGTTTAATTTTACTTTTCGCCATATCGATGATGTTTTTTTCAGTGAACATCTCTATTAAATATATCTCAGCGAACTAGAAATTAAGGAGACCACAGATTAAAAAAATCTGCTTCATACCTAGATTTATTCTCAAAGAACAAGAGGGAAAAACGGGATGACTTCAACTTTCCTATAATTAACTTGCCATATTTATGTGGCAATATTCCTGCTTTTCCTGCCTACGGTGTTTATGTTTTACAATTTATTCGATACTCTCGTGCCTGTTCCAAGTATCAGAATTTTCTGAAGAGAGCATTGCTGTTGTCGCATAAAGATACATCCAATCAAGGTTGAAGTCGTCCCTCCTAAAATTTTATGGTCGCCATCACGAATTGGTTGATCCATATGGTATCAGGGTATCAAAACTAGTTATGTACCTGTTACCGGCAATACAAAATAAGTTGACTTCTTCTCGGATTGACGTTCACCAGGATTTGAGATTAAGGATTCCACGACAGGTGTTGCGCGCAAGGCAAGGGTGCTTACCCTTCCGGAGCACCTGATCCCACTCCTGTTTTGTAAAGGAGTTCGTGGATTCCAAGCTTTTGATCCTTTTGTTTGCGTTATATCTTTTAATTTGTTTTTAGTTTGTCTTGTCTCATTGGACTATGAACTTTTGATCTCTCGCATGGGTATTTTACACTGTACTCGCATCATTTTGTAACGTGTGATAGACGTGTTTCAACAGACTTTCGGCATTCCGGTGGGAACTAACTGTATGCCCCGTTGATTTGGCGGGGTTGTAAATATTCGTTCACTTTAATTGTTACCGAGGTTGAGAATCTGGTTGATTTCATACTTTTTTTGACACACCACCCACCCATCAGTATAGAATTGGCCGTTCGGTTTCTCCGCCAGTATGTAGACGTTTTTCGGTTGGTTGGGATGAATTTTTAGAGATGACGTTACAGTTTGTCCAGTGTTGAATTTACTAGTTATCCTTCGCAACAGCTCTTACTTTGGTTGCTCTTTGTGGCAAGCTGCAATCGCTACTACACAACGAGTCCATGTTTGCATCCTGTGGAACGAAATTCATTAGTCTTTCACTTGTCCCCGCCTCCTTTATTATTTATTGTTCACTAACCTCTAATCATCCTGAATATGGATGGAATATTGCCCGTTTGACGTTCAACAACATTCGATCTGTCAACATACTGGTACATAGATGATGGCTGACCATCCTCCTTTCTTTATCCCTTTTAGGTTGAAGACTTTGTTTCAGAAGGCGGTTGCAACGAGCTGGTTGACCATTGTGAAATATGTTTCAACTTGTAAGCTGATCCTATATCCCACTACAATAGAAAAGTCATTTGCTTTATTTCCACAGTCTAGGACGTATCCTCGGGTTTGACACTGAGCAATGTGATGGAAGTCGGCAAGGAGAACGAAAATAACTGCCTTTCTGGAGCTCCTGAAATCGTCCTAAGGATTTACTTGACTCCGGTATCGTCATCATCGCTCTTTATAGGAGGAATCAGTTTTGTTCGAAATTTATACTCAAAAGCATCTAATTTTCAGTACTCGTTGGAAAAATTCCGTAGCCCCTCTCCCCCACACCCCCATCTGAATCTGTCACAGACTTTAACATCTCCAATAGTCGAGACCTTGTAGCAGTTCATAATTATGTATGTTCCTTTTTTTATTTTCACAGGCCCTTGGGGCATGTGATCCACTGCAATTTTCTTATATAACAGAATTTAAAAATGCTGCAGGTCGCTTGGTCTTTAAAAGACCAAGCGACCCGCGGCATTTTCTCGACTCTGTTTTATTTGACAAATGCACGTAATTTTACACTATAAATTAAAAAGAGGAGATCCAATGCCCAAGCACCTGTAATTTCTTTAACATACTTTTCATTTGGAATGCCTGTAATAATCAATAGCTACATTTGGTGAGTTTAAAAAGAGAAAATACACAGAGTATTCACAAACGAGTGAATAGCTGTCTAACATTCCTGGTAAATTAGGTTAAAATCGGTTCAGTGGTTTCATCAATCAAAGTGAAAACATAAAATTAAAATATGGTCGAATGTTACACAAAAATGTTTCGAAGAAACCAAAGGGGCAGACAGAAATCGTTTAGTCGAGGACAGACAAGATAATGGCCAACAAAATGAAACGAAAGACAAACATAGAACACACAACACTACACTGAAAACTAAAGCTGGAGTAACACG
>JAULBM010336909.1:0-12761 GCA_032357055.1 Geukensia granosissima
ATCCGTCCAGAGGCAGACGTTAAATACACCCCGTGTTTAGGAAATGCCACGTCCTAAGCACGCTAAAGACCCCTTGTGAAAGCTCTTTTTGAGTGGTCCGTAGGCGGCCAGTTAGTTACAAGGCTAAATTTTCCGCCCCGCAATTTTTCCAGTGGCATCATAAAAGTCCTTCCCTTACCGGCCCCTTTGTTACAGTCTACATATCGATTTATTGTTTGCTAACTTGTTCCCGTCCTGATTATGCATGAAATATTTGCCACTGGACGTTAAACAACAATCAAACAATCAATCAACTAAACGTTTAAAAATATGACTGTTGTACCTGACTTTGCATCTGGGCAAATGAGAAAAGTCAGTTTTAGTATATTCCTGCCGACGACTGTTGATTTATCTTCTTGAGTTCGCTCAATTGTCGTCCCTTCAATTAAAATATTTTATAGTAAATTTTTGGTGATAAGAGTGTTAATAGTGTTTAGTATAAGTAATAACAAAATTGTCTTCGAAAAAGCATGGTTCACTTCGTATGCGTCAAACTCGCATGTCATGAGATATGTAAGAATTTTGTTATATAAACGATTTTTTTTTAAATTTCTAATTGATGTCATGGAATGACATAAGTCTACATTGTAAACAGAAAGTTGTGATTGTCATAAAAATAATTGTAGGTGTATGGTCCTTCCTCTAAAGGTCAAACAAAAGAGGTGGACCTTTTATATAAAAGTATACCTTTCTGTACACCGTATATGCAACAGAATTTACGAAGTCATGATTCTATCTGACAACTTTAACTTTGTAGCTTTGCCGCAGTTTCCAAAAATCGCGTTTCATGGAATGTCGGATATGTGGAAGTCGTTCAGTCAAATATACCATGTAATTCATTCTTTGTAGTTTACTTGTACTGGTAGCGGAGGTATGAAAATCAATTTCCGACTCGACTTACGACTGTCTTGGATAGCGATTAAGAATTACATCATCGGTTTTGTGGGCTCTTAACTTTCTGGATTTTATATTTAGCATTGAAAAGTGCCAGAAAATGATATCTTAGTTTGGAACAATTTGATTCAACTGAAAATCGAAATTCAAGAACATTTGTACCCCAGAAACAATAGTACTTCAATAATGGGTCGAGACTATGAATTGAAACTTGCGATCAAAGCGCGGTTCCTTTGCTTGGAATTTTCTTGTGCATATGAGAATTTTTTGTGTCATGAATATTTACTCCATATCCCCACCTTTTCTATTTCATTCATATTTGTGTTTAAATTCGTTTGTATATTTTACTCGTTAAGATCACCGATACCACTCCATAATACCGTGAAAGTTCGTATACCTGCATCGGCATAACGCATACTGTGAAGTCAACTCGACTAATCTGAATAAATTTGCCCAACGTCAAATATTCTTTTAAGCATCAGTGACTTTTCGTTTAAGTCAGTTAACCCTATGGTATAGCTGCAATAATTGTAAATCCATATTGATTTACAAGCAATAAGTAATAAAACTTAATTTATTGAAAGTTTTAAAATATATTTCTGAATTGTTATTGTATTTTAGAACACACGGTCATTTATCATCCAGACGGGTCAGTTAGTCAAACAGTGTGAAAGGTGCAACCTCTTATATTCGATCAATAGGTCAATTCCTTACCAACGTGTTTCTTTGGCCTTTTAAGACTGACTTTCTTAAATGGCTACTACAGAAAAGGATAGAAAACTAGCCTAAACCTTCAATTTCAATTTACGTTGCATATTTTAGTGTAGAATACTCATGTAAGAGATCAAAAGTGCATAGTCCAAAGAGAAGACAAATTTGAAACAAACTTAAAGACAAAACAAACTCCTTTACAAAACAGGAGTGGGAACAGGTGCTCCGGAAAGGTTGTTATTCTCTGTCATACGCGCAACATCCGTCGTGGAATCATTCAACTATAATCCGTGTTAACGTCAATTCGAGAAGAGGTCAACTCATTGTCCAATCACCGGTAACAGGTCCATAACTAGTTAAGATTAATTGAAACAAACAAAACGGTTTGACAAACCTGATGACTTCTTTTAGTCTACTTCAAGTTCATCAGCAGCAACATCCAAACTACTCTCATTGGATATACAAACCATAGCTCATACATTACGTGTGAGTATGCGTTTTATAATGTGACTTTTTTGTTGGGCTCAGTTCTTGACACATAAAATGTTTTGATAATTAGTATTATATCTAAGAAATGACCTTGTTGACTGGTGTTGAATATCTGTTTCCCTGATGAATACGGATATTTTCTTGTAGAGTGACTGTAACATTTTAACAATTCACTACCTTTATCTGCCAGAGGTTTTAACATTCGAGAAACGCTAAATAAAGTTCTTGTCAAAATATCAGCGATTGTTCCAGCTTCCTGATTGTTGACTTGAGATACGTCTATCTATTTTGAAGAAGAGTATTGGTTCTTTTAAGAGTTTATTGAAAGCCGAGATGTCACATACCTATTACTGATACTAAACGAATTTGCGGATACCACGCCAGAAAAAATAATTTTATATAGTGTTGTTGTAACGCCAAAATGAATATAGGTCAGGGTGAAATAAATACCAAGCCAGAAAAAATATTTTTTTCAGTGTTGTAATGCATAAGTGTGGGTCAAATAAAGTTGTCAAAAATAAAAAAATAATAATTTATTATGGAAAATAAAGATTTCTTTCACAACTTTACCACCAGTGAATTTCCCATTCCTAATTTCAGGCAGAAAAAAATACCATCAGGCACATGTACTTTTTAACTATGAGATTGAATTAATTGATTGAATGTAGCTTAATGTCCAGTGGCAAATATTTCATGCATATTCAGGACGAGAGCATATTTATGAATGATGATGATGAATGATCCCTGCTATGTATTAGACCGACACGCTGAGCCGGATTTCTTTACATGCTAGCTCACGAAAGCAAGTGCGCAAGAAGACATGCCACTTTAGCCAGACACATTATTCTGACTCTGGGCCGACCGGTCTTTGCTCTTACTCCTAAATGCTGCATGCTTGGTGGAGAAATAGCAAAAACCAATTTTAATGTCTTTGGTTTGACATGGCCGGGGATCGATCCCACGACCTTCCGCACTAGAGGCGAGCACGCTAACCATTACACCACCGAGACGGTTAATCTAAGAGATAATAAATATTAAAATTTCCAATTAACTGATTTAATCATTTTCTTTCAGTTCATTGAACTTTGTATAAACATTATTATATTTCTTTACGATTTAGTTGTGTAAAAAAGGTTCATATGTCTCAAATATAAAAATAAAGCAGCGCTTAGACCCATCGCCTTAGAGCTAAATTATGACATCGAGAGCATTATCTTTGATGCATCTAATAAGACAATTTTAAAAAATCGAAAATCCCACAAAAAGACAAATTTATCGATTGTTACTTTTGTACTTGGAAACCTTTATTGACTGAAAATTCTCGGAGAAAGCTTAATTGCAAAACTGCAAGAGATAATTTGAAAATTCCCGTCGTTTTTTAGCTGAAAAATAAAAATAAATTCCAATATAGCTCCGAAACTGACGTATAAAATTGTATTTTTAGACACAAACCCATTCTCGAAAACGTTAAGATATAGCAAACATCGGTCAAATGTTAATCAAAACATTCCCTTCAAAAATTTGTTGAAAAATAAAAAAAAATTCCCACTAAGCATAACAATTGATCTCTGAAATCTCAATAAAAAACCTCAAAATTGATGGGTTTATTTGCTTCCCTTTTTACACTCCTGTATTAATATCATTTGCGTCGAATTTAAATTAAAAATCAGGAATGACGGAAGGGCATGTTGTATTGTCTTCCACTTTCGATTAATTGTTGTTTAACGTCCAGTGGCAAATATTTCGTGCTTATTCAATACGAGCACAAATTTTGAAATAATTAATCATAAAAGGGGCAAATGGGGTCAGGGGAATTTTCTAGCCACAGGATAACAAATTTGGAGAGTAGATAGGAATGGACAATTAGCTCCTAAACGACTGGCCACCAACGACAACTTATTACGAACTGCTGCACAGGGTCTTAAACGTGCTGGGAACGTGCTATTCCAACAACATGGGGCACTTCTTAAACATTTTAATATGCTCTGAATCGCACGAAAAGAACTGACAAATGTACATGTTGGAAATGATGGACGACAGACCAAATACCTTAATGTTAACACCAAATTTATCAAAGAAATAACATAACAAATGAAGAAAACCGATTATCGAATCTTTAAAAGTCCCGCCTTAGAAATATAAAAATAGGAGATGTGGCATGATTGTCCGTCCACCAAATGACAACCAAATTTAAATTTTACAGGTCCTTCAATAATGAATCGGAGTCTATACCGTAACGGAAGCAGGTAAAGGCCCCAAAATGTAAAATGTGAAACCATTCATAAAACACGATTTTCTATTGAAAAAAAAATGGTAAACTAATAGCAATATATGAGTAAAAGTCGTATATAAAATTTTGAGGGAGTGATTATGTTTTGATGGATTTAATGTTCCCTTTTGTTACAGGCGAAAAAAAGCAAAATTTAAACAAAATCTAACACACTAAAAACAAGAAGCATAAGAAACTGAACAGTTATGTTATAAAAACGGAGACACTTCCTCGTTAAACGCTCGCAGGTAATTGAAAGCAAGCTTAGTAGAATGCTATTCCTTAAATCAGAGAGCAAGAAAATCCGGTTAAGTCTAACGGTTTCGTGGCCTCAATAGTTGTGATATACTCCAATGCAAATCATCTCGTGTGTAAGAGGAATTCGAAGATAACAAAGGGCCAGACAGAAATCGTTACGTCGGAAAACAGACAAGACCATGGCCAACAAAATGAAACGATAGACAAACACACAACACACATTAATACAAAGACTAAAGCTGGAGTAACACGAACCCTACAAAAACTAGGGTAGTTCATGTGCTCCGTAAGTGTTAGCAACTCCTGCTCCACTATTGGCACCCGTCGTGCAACTCATTGTAGCAAAAATGATAAATTCTCCACACATTTATGCAATTCTACTCATCAGATTTTTTGGAAATAGAAGGTTGACATAGGTTAAGCTTTTATCCATAAAGGATACAGTAGGATAAGTATATGTACAAGATCTCAACATTACTCTTATAATGATTTTACTAACGGCCATCTTTCTGTAGATTTTTACGGAACAATAATACAATTGTTGTCCGTTTCCAAAATAATGTAGTTACATTACTTCTTCATCGTTTTATCAAATTTAGTGAAATTCTATATCATTTATACTGTCGTGACTACAAATCCGTTCCTATACCCCTTGAGACTTACATTGATTATGACTTTACACCGGCTTTGTATACTGAGAAATGGCTCATTTTTCTTCAAATGCGATTGTCGCCTCACTGACACGCGACCTGAGTTGCGAACGGCTAGTGATGTCGTGCGACGTGGCCCGGAAATCGCTGGGTGTTTAGTATTTAGTATTTATACTGTTAATCCGAGTGGAAATCGCGCGAAATCGTGTGGTAGTCGCGCGCCGATCGCGAGACGAAGTATAAATGAGCCCTAACACGAGGGTGTCACTAGTTGAGCAGGAGTTTCTTGCCCTTCCGGAGGACCTGAACTCACCGTGAATTTTTACGGGTCCGTGATACAGCTTTAGTTTTCAGTGTAGTGTTATTTGTTTTATGTTTTTATTTCGTTTTATTTTGTTTGCCGTGGTCTTGTCCGTCTTCGGACTTAAAGATTTCTGTCGGTCCCTTTGGTATCTTCGAATTTCTATTATTCCGTCAAACATCTACGACCAATGTTTATTTTGTTAGCATTTTTAGGACCAGGAGGAAAATGCTATTTTTCAAGTTAAGTGTCCATTTGTTCAATCCTATCACTGGCCGACAGTTGTTATATTCGTAAATTACAAACATCAACAGGATTTTCTTAAGGCCTTCAATGATGGCCACATATCCACACCATACGGAAAGCTGTAAAAAAAAACCCAAAACGAATAAAATAGATGATATTCAAATGTAACAATTTACGGCCATTTAAAATTTTCCATCAAAATAGGAAGACATTATTTTAGGTTTCTTTTTTAGCTAATTCATCAGTTCACCTTTTGAAAAGACAATTAAAGAACTATTTTTGTATGGTTCGTGTTACCCCAGCTTTAGTTTTCAGTGTAATGTTGTGTTTTCTTTGTTTGTCTTTCGTTTCATTTTTTTGGCCATGGTCTTGTCTGTCTTCCGACTTAACGATTTCTGTCTGCCCCTTTGGTATCTCGGAATTCCTTCTATTTCCTATTTTTAATATTGAAAAAGCATCAACAGCCGCATAGCAAGATGTACCAACATTGCTCAGTTGAATGTAGTGAGCATGTTGAAATTACAACACTTTATTATCAATTTGAAGGAAATCGAAAAAAATATATATAGAATTTTCTGTTTCGTTTTACCTTACCAAAATCGACATTTTTTCGGAGGATTCATAAAACTGCCAATAGGGCAACCGAAACTAGAAGAAAAATTCAGGAGAGTTCTGCAATACTGCGATAACTCGCAGCTGATTCAAAGAATGGTGATAAAGCAATGGAAATTTTCTTAGAAAAACAGGTGATGTATTTGTACACCAAGTTCTAGCCATGTTTATAAAGAATAGTTGTTCGCCAGTATATGGTAATCCTAGAACATTATCATGTATGTACCTTTCTTTTTTCCATTTCTTATATGCATAAAATTCCGAAATAATTCCTAAATTGTCGCAATGGTTTTCGTTTAAAGTTTTATTTCCATTACGAATTAAGAGATTAGCTTCCGGAAAAAAATATTTAGAGCACTGGTGAACATAACAATAAGCACGAGTGGCGAAATTCCTAAAGGACAATTCTGACCAATATCTTCGAATTACACTATTCCAATCAAATTTTATTCCGGTCACCTCAAATCCATGTGCGTATTCATGACCAATGAGAAACACTATTCCACCAAACCCCATGGAAGGAGGATAGTCCAACTCTACAAAAGGATAGGCAAGAGTTCCAAGGGGTATTTCTATCGATGTTGTTCCTAAATTGTGCAATGCCCTTACAGTGCCTGAGCGCAAGATCCATTTATCTTTCGGAGCATCAATTAATTTAAAAACAACATTTCTGTAATTTTCCACCGACACATTTTTCATATTTTCAAACAGATATTTTCCAATCCGAAATCTCTCATAATATTTTGCAAGAAATTCATTCTGCAAAATTTCGTCTGGAAATCCGATTTTATCTCTGATTGAATTTAATTTCTTCAAGGCCAGAATTTTTGTCTGTTTTGACAGCCATTTGGCATTCAGTATCATATCTGCCATTGTAGACTTGACATAGGCACTTATTTTGTACGAATGACGAATAATTGTTCTATTCATTGACATTTGATCAATAAAAATTCGGCTGGTTACCAGGTCCATTTGGCTTCGGACGATCCCGGTACAAACTTCAGATCTTTCTCCTAATTGCGGATCATATGCTTCATGTACAACGGCAATGTATCTTAACGTCAAATATTGAATATTTTTACTCAAGCTAGGCAGTAAAGGTTGAATGGCCATCAGTAAAATGTAATTTGCAAGAGTGCGTCTTGAGGTGCGTTCGATTATTTGACTTAGTTTGTCATAGTACGGTGCCGCCCAAAGCACGATCTTATTAGACAAATCCACATTAATATTAGCAACTGAAAGAACCTTTTTCAAATAGCGTAGAAAGTCGATCTTTGGATACTTCAATGAAAGTTCAAGAACACTAATTTTATTTTAGCGATATTCCACTAGTCTCCTTTCTTCTTCAAAAAGCATTATTTTTGCTAATTCAGTTTCAAAATTTACGACCTCTCTCATATCTCGTCTGGCTATTCTGACATCTGCACCCAGTGTAATATCTGTTAAATATTCTTCATAAGCCTTGTTATATATTGAACTTTTACCAAGTCGATATACTTCGTGCTTCGGTAATCCACTTAAACTGAACGGAGCTTGGTTGATCGATATAAATAGCATATTTGCTTTTATCTCCGATATCTTGTTGTATTATCATGCCAATAATTGTCCCTGAAGGCTGGTAATGAAACTCGTAATCCTTTTGTAATGGTCTAGTTTTTGCCAACATGTCTATGTAGTTTAATCTGATTTCATCCCAATTATAGCCCAAAACTGGCCATCCGCCGCGATCAGACAAAAATTGAAGCACAGGTTGAATCCCACGTCGCTCAATAGATTCTTCGTCCATGCATGACTGAAACATTTGTTAAGCTTTTTGTAACGGCAGAGGATCACTTTTTACTATACCAGTTTGCAATTCTCTATTGACAATTCTATTTATAACATTGTCAGGTCGCCTAAAAGAATTGATCACACCATACGGTCTGTCATTTTCCCTTATATAACCACCAAAAGCAAAATTATAGAAGTTTTCGCACGGATTAACACTCGTATCAAGGTCCCTCATTGTTTCCATTTTGTGCAGGTCCTGATCTTTTAAACTGACATTCAAAGCGAATTCTACTACCAGATTCGACTAGCGACTTAAAGTAAGGAGTGTTCCCTTCGAATGAATAACCTCCAACATATGAAGATCTGTCAATAAATAATATCAAGACTATCAAAAACATGTTTGAGACCATACTAAATCATGTTCCAGTTGCAATGTTAATTTTATCGAATAAGTCTTATCAAGTTAGATGTTTCCACCTCAAAAAGCGTAACATCCAAGATAAGTTCACCTGCCAAATAGGAATATAAAAACTATCAAATACTTATTTATCACATATTTTATCATTTCTAATATCAATGTGATCCTTAACCTTGTAATGAATACCATCAATCATATACGGTAAGATGGTCTGTCTCACGGACTTGGAATACATCTATCATAAAAGTATCGGTTGTAGAAGCATTTGATCAAGAGAATGTTTTTTATCTTGTTAGATCGTTTCTGTTTTTTTATTTGTTTTGCCTCCGGACAAATTTTTTAAACCTACCAGCCAGCCAGGACAAAAACACACACATAATTAAAAAACACAGTCCGTTTGGGATAGATATGTCACACAGGCTAACACCACTTCCTAAAAGTTGATATCTGTTTTCGCATTAAATCATTTTTGACAAACTATATATCTATTAAAACATGCTAAATTAAAATCAGTGATTATTTTATGTTTGAATAAACAATTATAAAATGTCAGCGACTTGTTCAACCAATGATATTCTGAAATATATTGTGTGTCTTTTTACTCGGTAACAACAATAAGCATGGGGACGCAAAACAAAGAAAACACAACTATGGCCGTATACAACATGTATATGCAGCTGCATAATGGGAATTTTTTCAGAGGTCAATAAAAACTAGTATATAATTTTGGAAATAAGCGAACTATGATTTATCTGTATTCACATTTAATGGATGCGAATTATTTACATCTGGGAAAATTGTTTTTTTGTTTAATACAGTGACTTGTTGCATTGTTTTAGTTCAGTAAATTGTAAATTTCATGAAATTAATTTGAGACAGTGAAATAAAAAAACAAAATCAGAAGTAAAAATCGTATGGAGCGGTTCACAAGAATAAATTATTGTCATAAAATTGACAAACAAATGTTTACATATTTTTAGGCTTTAAACAGCTTGTTCTATGGTGTGGATGTGGAGATGTTTGTAATTTACAGTTTTGAAAGGCTGTCTCAAATCACCTTTCCTTTTTCTGTATATATTTATGTTGGAGTTCTAAAATATAGGTTATTTGTGATATTCAGATTCGGGACACTGAAAATTTTCTGTATAATTTGGAATATTATTGATTATTCTTGTGATTATTATGGATTAATTTGTTTTCTTATATTTGTAATATTGAAAGAAACATTGTCATGTGTACACAAAAATTCTTTTTCAGCATAGGGAAAAATATTGTTGTTTTTTTTTCACCTATAAAAATCTCAAAAAGATATGACATACTTGTTGTAAACATAGTAAACATTTAAGGTCAAACTGTTCAGTCAGGTTGTTGTAAAAGTGAAATGTTCATTCACAATATGGTATAAGTTATAAAGTCACATCAAAATAATTTCAAAATATTGCTTATATTTTTGGATTATTGTCAATTGCAGTTGGATAAAAATATGAATTTGTTATACAAATGATTGGAGAAAGTGTGTAAAGAAGGGTAGTTAGAAATTAAAACAATAATATTTTCTAAACGCCCAAACTAAATTTGCTTAGTTTTCATTTTCATATGTCTTTTTTCGAATTAACATAACACCAGAAATTCGTGACAGGCGACCGTCTTTCCAGGTCTCAAATGATAATCAATCGTGTTTTTTTTCTAAACCTGTGCTAGCAACTATGAAAAGAAACTAAATGTATTGAACAAAGAAATCAATTGTCATGATTGTGGAAAATGCTGCGTATTTATTAGAAATTAAGACATAAAAATAAAAAATCCACAAGTCCACATTCAGCAAAGCGCTTTATGTGCAAGTGATCAGAAGCGCATAATGCCAATTATAGCTCCAACAAACGAAAACAAGTAATTGAAAGCTTGGACTCCATGAGACTGATTTTAAACAGGAGTCAAACCAGATGCCCCGGAAAGGAAAGCACCTTCTTCCATTTTCTGTCTGGTGTGCAGCGCCTGCCGCGGAGTCTCCTGGATGACGGTATTCTTAGAGGCGATCAACTTATCTTCCAAGTTCAAAATTGGATAGGTCAATTACTAATAATATAGAGTACACCACACGAGATGTTAACATTGACTTGATACACGTGATATTTGGTTATCTCGCACAATACAAATAAGATGACAACATGATATTGGTAGAGTTCCTATCACTTCTGCTTTGTACCGATATTATATGTTATCCGACTTTATTTGGCGGATATCGTCTTTTAAAAGGCGAATTCTATATTTAGAAGGTGAGCCGAAGGCGAATAATCAATATATTTCCTTTTGCTTCTACTATAGGTAAAAAAGCTTCCAAAATCCTTTGTCGTTTACCTGATACTAGACTGTAAAATCTTTGTAACTTATTGCACAGTAACGATTAGTTCATTCGTATAGTATGGTACTTTAATAAATTGTAAGACTTTTTTCAACCAAACAACGGTTCTGTAACGTTAGCCCTTCGTCTTGCAAAAAGTTTATTCAATCCCCTCTGTCCAGGTGACCAGGTTACACAGCTGGATTCAAAATGTCTTACATAACACGCAAAAACTAAGAGACCACGATCATGGTATAACCACCAAATTTAAAAAGTTATCACAAAAGACATCAAATCAAGAAAACAAGAAAAACACAAATAAATGATAGAGGGCAGCCCAACCTTCAAGGTCTTTGTCAAGGACACAAAACTTGAAGAGACGACAAAAGTAAAAATCGTGCTAATCATGTGATATCCGATCGACTACTTGTCTTTAATTTCATTGCAAGAGCAGTGTCTTAGTTGGTAATTAGAAAACGTGAAAATCTTTAAAATTATGCTAGATATTTAAATACAGTATGAAAAAAAAAATAATAAGACAAACATTAAAATACTAAGAGGAAATTAAATAACAGTGTAACACATATAAATATGATAAATCACAAAGAGGAAAATGAAAAATGACTTTTGGCATAAAAATACCATTATAAAATGATATTTCATGACTCAGATTTTTACCTACATGCAGCTAGGGTTTAATGAGCCTCTGTTTCAAAAGCCATCATTTTGTCCATAGCTGAATGGATCTTGTATGCTATGACCTGGCTAACTAAAGTGGATTCCAACTGGGCAATCACAGTCCAGGCTTACAGAACGCAAGTGTACTTTAACCCAATCACCCAGTCGAGGGTAGGTTTATTAACATAGATTTGTACACATCGTTTACAGATGATGCGTAAACTACATTCTTGTCGAAACAGGTAAAATAATTTTGAATGGTATATATTTTGTCAGAGCCTTGAATCTCAGTAGTTTTATAAGTATCAGAACAGAAGTAACACCTGCGTCTTTTGTAGGGTTTAGCTCCGAAATATTCTGCCTTTGTCCTTTTTTATGCCTTTAGAATACTGCTTACAAGATGTTGCCGTGAGCCTTTTTGCCTTGCCAAAGGCGATGATAAAGTTACATAAAAAAATTTGCCTTTACATGTAGTGTGTCTTGAAGAAAGTAGCTGACTTGAAAATTGTCAACCAGATGTTACGAATAGCGCCAAAATGGGAATAGTGAGTCGACACAAGCGAAATTCGTTTAATTTCATTGCAAGAGCAGTGTCTTAGTTGGTAATTAGAAAACGATTCAAAGGCTCTGTTTATATAGGCCTATGGATATGTCTTTAAAGAAAGAAATCTTACATTGTTCGGCATTGAGTGCAAATCGTTCCTAAAGGGGCATCGAATTCGAAGAAACTGAGATTTTCGTATGGCATTTTTGCAGTTGTCTAGTAACAGGATCTGTAATTCATTTAGCAGTGGTTTTTTGAGCACCGATGTCTCATTAGGGAATTTTCTAATCTCCATGTAATGTCCAGTAAAACAAGTTCAGATGTGCTGATCGACAACGTGTATTCAAGTCGGAATAGTAGAAAGAATCAAAGTTATTAAAACGTTTGCTGTCTTCTTCATCTCTCGTTGATGCCTCGAAAAAATCATCAACATAACGTTTGTAAAGATCGGGAATGGGACCTTGAAATTCGGAGAATTTTTTTAAGGTGGCCGACAAATATGGAACGCCAAATTAACATATATTCAAATAATTGTACCTAT
>JAULBM010336919.1:0-22800 GCA_032357055.1 Geukensia granosissima
ACAGACGGACGGACAGACAGACAGACAGGGTGATTCCTATATACCCCCCCCCCAAACTATGTTTGCGGGGGGTATAACAAAGAGAATTGAACTTTAGTGGAATGGTCTTTTAATTGTCCCCTGTCCAGAAATGAACATGGCATCCCACCTTCCAACTAAGATATCTATCACAGTCAAACATGGAGCGATCATTTTAGAATCTTTAGTCTGAGTCAAATTTTGTGGAATTGACCACTTTTCAATTCACTTTAAATTATCTTCCTTCATTTGAAACTACAGATGTCAGCTCTTCAGATCATATGGGAGTACTACTTATCTGTTGGTATAATTTAATTAGGTCTACATGTAAAGTTTTGATAATGTATCAAAAGTCCAATGGACAGTAATGTTAGCATAGCAGTAACAGTTAATCAGGGGAGGTAATTATGACACAATTTAAAATGTGTCAATAGTCTTTGATTGGTCCTTACAAAATTTTTGCCCAGCATTGCTTTCTGGCAAGCAACATTGCTTATAAGGATTACCACATAGTCACTGTCAGGTAAGCGATTTGGAACCTCAGGTCAGTGTTCCAGCTAATTTTGGTGCTCCCCTCTGCCCTTTGTACTTCTTAGATGCAAGTACATGTAGACCATTGTATATTATTTTCAATGAAAATTAAATTAAGGGTAATGAAGCTGAACATGTCTTTCAATAGTAGAAACCATCTGTAATATAAGGATTAATTAAACTTCATTGTATAGTGGTCAAAATAACAAGATGTTTTGTATTTCGTTCGGTCATCAATTTCAGTTGTGTCCTTTTCAGTTTTGAAATTATACTTAACTGCCCTTTTTGTGCAGTTGTGCCCTTCTGCCCTTAAATCCTAGCCTATTTTCTCTATCAGTTGCAAACTTTTATGGCTGTATATGACATAATCTTATCTGAACAACAGTAACATATGTTTTAGTTGACCAAGAGCTCTTATAACCTTAGTCTTAGTATATAATATGATTACAGATGTTTTGAAGGTTTTTTTTAAATTGTCATCAGTATCAAAGGACATCTGATAGAGCTGTGATATAAAGGATTAATTCATTCTCAGGATCATTCTTTATTCTAAGACTTTATGTAAGCAATGATGAAATACATTATTTCACATGAAAAATAAAATCATATATAAATAAGACAAAAGTTTTTGGAACATTTTAAAAGGCTCAGTTTATTAAATATGTTTTACTAATTAATAAATTTCAGCTGGAGACTGGTTACAAGGACCCCATGTTTATGCCTTGTATGAAAGTTATGGGATGACCACACACCAAATAGAAGTGCTGTTTGTAGCAGGCTTTGGGTCTAGTATGATATTTGGGACCTTAGTTGGATCTGTTGCTGATAAATTGTAAGAATCTATTTTAACTGTTAGTTTGTACATTATTCATAAAATTGTCAGTAGGAGCTATTTTTATATGACCACAAAAATGTGGGCACATTATGGTATGATGCTTTGGTTGACAGTTATGTCAACTTTGTCATCAGCCTTGGCATCCATAGACAAGTCAGTTACTGCACGATAATTTTTTTCTCAACTTTTTCTTGAAAAGACAAACCATTTAATTTGAAAAACCAGCTCTCTAGTTAATTTCAAGTCTTCAATTATACTATAACGCTGTACAAGTCCAGAATAGAATAGAGTCAAAATGTAATGGCTTGAAATACCTCAGACTTCTAGCATTTGTTAATGGCTTGAAATACCTCAGACTTCTAGCATTTGTTAAACTGGAATGGTCCAAATGACTTCCTCAAACTTCTAATAATCCTTTTAAATGTTTTTTAACCTTTATAGATAAGTCAAACAGTTTTCTTTCAGCTCTTTCAAAACAGTTGGCTGTAGCTGAACATTTAGCCTCTCCTAGAGTATCCTTATGGCATTCATTTGAACAATTAACATAGATTTAGATTAAGTAATTTAAAATTTAAAAGAAATTGATTGAATGTTTTGTTATTTAGCTCACCAGGCTAAAAGGCAATGTCAGATGTTTGCTATCACTTGGTGTCTGTCATCTGTTGTCTGTCTGTCAAAAATTACAAAATCTGAATTGCTCAGCCAATTTAGACCAAACTTTGTGTAAATGTTCCTTAGATGGTCCTCAGCCTAAATTTTGTCCAGCATCCCTGCCTGCCTTCTAAGATGCCATTACTAAAAATTGAAAAATATGCATTGTCTGAAACTACACCAACCGAAATGGCTGCCACAGTCAAACTTAGTTTAATGTAGGACCTTATGGGAAATTCTTCTTGTGTGAAACTACTGTGCCAATTGCAACCAAACTCTGATGGAATTGTCCTTGCATTGTCTTCTACTGAAATTGTTTCTGGCATTCCACCTACCAACCAATATTGTCATTACTTTAAATGGCTTTTATCGTTTGCCATTTTTCAGTCATCCTTCCTCTATCCATAATTAGCATTTTAATCCTCTTCTGTGAAACCACAGAGCAAATCTGAACCAAACTTTGGTTGGCACTCTTTCAGAATTTTATCCTGGATCCCAATCAGCTAACCATATTGGCAATTGTTATTAAAAATAAAAAAAGGATGGTTTCTTAAAAAATCTTCCTTCCAAAACTGTCAAGCCAATATATGCCAAACTTTGGTTGAATAGCCCTTAGATGATCTGGTCACCTATGATGGCTGCCACAGCCAAACTTAGTTTAACATAGAACCCTATGGGAAATTTAATTAAAAATCTTCTCATCTTGACCTGCATGCTCAAATGGAACCAAACTTTTGTGGTATAGTCCTTAGATGGGTGCCTTATAAAATTATATCCAATGACCCCACCCGCCAACCAAGATAACTGCCTCAGTTGAACTTAGTTTAACATAGGATCTTAGGGTAATTCATTAAAATCTTCTCATCTGGAATCACTTGCTCCATTTTTGTGGAATTGACCTTAGGTTGATCCCTTTCAGAATTATATTTGATGACCCTCTTGCAAGCCAAGATGGCCGAACTTAATTTAACATGGGACCCTATGGGAAACTCATTAAAAATTATTTTTTAGCTCACCTGGCCTAGAAGGCCATGTGAGCTTTTCTCATCACTTTGGGTCTGTCGTTGTCGTAAACTTTTTACATTTTCATCAACTGCTCTAAAACCGCTTGGCCAATTTTAACCAAACTTTGGTGGAATTTTCATATGATGGTCCTCATTAAAATTTATGTTGGATTTTGCCTAGCACCATTCAATATGGCCGCCATGGCCTGACATAGTTTAACATTGGACCCTATGGGAATTTTATGTTTTGGTCAACTCCTCTGAAACTGCTAGTCTGATTAAACCAAACTTTGGTGGAATGTTCCTATGATAGTCCTCTTTAAAATTTGTGTTGGATTTTGCCAGGTACCATTCAATATGGCCACCATGGCACGACATAGTTTAACATTGGACCCTATGGGAATTTTACATTTTCGTCAACTCCTCTGAAACTGCTAGTCTGATTTTAACCAAACTTTGGTGGAATGTTCCTATGATAGTCCTCTTTAAAATGTATGTTCTGTTTTGCCAGGTGCCATCCAATATGGCAGTTTTCATGCTTCAATGACTCGGTTACACTCTTACGTCTCAGTCAAGCTTCATGTACTGTATGTACTGCCATCAAGAATCTTACTAGTATGCTTAAAGAATCTCCCAAATAATATTTTGTAATAATTAAACTTTTGCACGAAATTAGCATAGGGCCCAATAACAGAATACAACATGCTTACAACAAGGCAAACTTTACAAACGGTGGCATGTATAACCAGACAACTTTGAGCCAAGTGAGCGATTACAGGTTCCTGGAAGCCTCTAGTTTTTGGGGTTTTTTTTGACAAAAATAACTGGATTTTATAGCTTATATAGCATTGAATCCAAGCATTTTTATTGGTGTCAAGGTAGCCTTTAATTTGATGTTTCCAATCCAAATGAATCACAACAAATGTTTTAATAAGAACATCAACGATAATGGCTCTATCAATTGTGTAATGAATAATTTTAAATGTTCACTTGTTAAAGCTTCCATTGACAAGTCATTGGGAAAAAAGTCAGAGGAGAAAAGATCTAGAGAATTAGGCGATATTGTACAAGGTGTTCCGAACAGATCTGTTGATGATGCACAGCACAGTGATTGTATAGACTGTCGTACTGTTCAGAAATTGTTGGCAGACACAGGTATCGGTGACCTTGACCTTGGTTCAGAATTCCTCATACATTCTGAACAGAGTGAAAAAGGGACAAAGGATGAAGGTTTAGACTTTGCTGGATTAGAAGGTGCTATTGGTTTAGGCCCTGATCATGGATCTATTCCAGGGGTGGGGCTTAGTGATGATTTGACAATCGTTGATTATGATGGTGCTCAAAATGACAATAAGACAACCACCTCTGGTGGAGCATTTGGAATTATCAAAGATCTCTCAGTATCTAACATTGATTTTGGTGAAGATGACAAAACAAAGTCCTTTTCTACCAAACCTGACATTTTAAATATAAAACATAGTAACCATGGAGATTTGCTGACTAAAAGAAGCAATATATGTTGGTCAGAATATAATAATGAAGAAAGAAATAAGAAAAAACATGACAAATTAAGTCTTTCCGGAACTGATCCTGTACAGTGCCAAACAACTGGAGGTGAAATTGTGAATGACTTAGAAATTCCTGAGGCTACTAGTGATCCAGAAAAATATGAAGAAAGTGATTATGATTTGAAACTTTCTCTGGAAAAATTCATGAATGAACTTACTTCACATGGTTGTGATGATTATAATAGTGAATTTTCAAATGATGTAGAAGGGGCAGTAGGGGAGATAACTAGTAAACAGAATAAAACAAAGAATTCTGAGAAGAGTGAATCTTATTCTTTATGTTTGCCTCCATTTCCAATTAAAGAGGAGGATAAACAAAATGATTCTCTGGATTTGGATATGTCTGTTAAAAGTGGTTACCAATATGAGATGAAACAATCAGGTGAGGAAAGTGAAAGTAGAAGTGCTTGCTCTGACCCAGATTTTGATCATGACATGCATGAAGCTGAAACTGTGGTTTCAAACTTTTTAAATGCACAAATTTTGAAAAATTTTCCATTAGATCCACCACCAGATACACAGGTGGGTACAGATTATCAGGAAGGTGAAGAAAATTACAATATAATCCCGAGTGCCTCAGTTTCACATGAAACAGATTCATATCAGGGTTTAAACTTATCTGTGAACAGTGATCCAGTTCTTATAGAACCAGTCGATTCTGAAAGTAATATTCAGAACAATTCAGGAACAGAACAAAATGAATGTGATAACAGTTCAACATTTGTTTAAATTTCACCGTTTTTGTTTATTGCTTTTAAAGTGTCTCATGTTTGTTGTTTATAAACTTATGCCTAGATGCCTGCATACGTAAAGCTACAAGAGAGTGTCAACTGGATATATTTTCTTAAAATTTCACATAATCTTAAAAAGTTCTGAAAGTGTTTTCTTATTTTTTGTAATTTTTTTCATGGCTTTTTTACAATTTTTACAGTGGAATGAAGTTCAAATATCTATTTATGATCTTTGAAAAAAAAAATATCTTGCCCAATGTTAGAAAATTGGTGAATTTTCATGAGGAACTGTTTAATATTGTCAGTAGTGTATGTCATCAGCGACTTATATAATACAAGAGATTGACAACTTCACCAGATCTTATAATATAATACATCCCTGTGAAGTTTCATGAAATATTCTATTCTCAAATACATTATATTTTGGAAATTAAAAAAAGATATGATCTCAATTCATTCTTTTTAGCATTTGGAGATTAGTGTCCTTTTTAATCTGGTAATTTTCATACCAGATATTTTTTAAAATTGAAAAAAGAAGTATGAAAAAGCAATTGGTGACTCTCACTTTCTCAAAATACTCATTTTTGTAAATGTTTGTGAATTTCTTACTTTAAAAGGTCATCACATTATTTTTGAAAATATACTGTCAGATTTATTATTCTACACAGACATTTTCATGATTTCAAAACTATTTTGGATATATCTTTATCATGGAAAAAAGTAGCATAGGGGCTTTGTAATACATTATAGATCGGGTCTTAAAATCTTGTATTAGATGTCTCTGATGATATTTAAACTGCAATGCATTAGATAAACTGTTTGTAAAAAGTGGAATCCCCCTGTTTGTTTACTAGTTCTGTTTTGCAATTATTTTTTATTTTCATCTTTAGGCAATTTACGTTTAGTTTTACCTATATGGCGTGAGTTCGCTCCTGGGTTTGTTCCATACAGAAACGGGTTGCGTTTAACTGGTATCACAAGTGATAAGGTTTGTCAGTTACCTGCCCAAGGTCGGTGGTTCTCACCGGGTACTCCGGCTTCCTCCACCAGTAAAAACTAACCGCTGCGATATGACTGAAATATTGTTGAAAGTGGCGTTAAACCCCATTCAAACAAACAAACGTTTAGTTTTATGCATCTGCATAATTATGTCTGAGCACAAGGTAAGGTCTTGTAAAGGGCATCATATATTGGATTCCTAAAATTCCTGAAAAAATTGTCGCCCTAAACAAGATTTTCACAGTCATTTATTTCTGATGGTGGACTATGACACACATAGCTATACTATCTTCATAGCTTCAAAGGCTGCTAAGTATATTGATCACAGAAGACTTATAATTGGGTTTAGTCGTATGAAATTATTTTGAATGATTAATGGAGACAAATAAAAAAAACATTAAATTGAAGCATGATGTTCCAATGAAAGTAGAAATATGAATCAGGGTCAATATTTTATAATTAACAGCCAAAACAAAAATTTGTGAAAGTCGCTGCAAGCAGCATTGGAATGATTTATTCTTTCCAAGACAATTATTACTATTGAGGCCATCCTTAAAAGAATGTTGGTTTGCTGTTTACCTACTCACATTTTCAGAAGTGAGTAGGTAGGTATGTGTTTTATTTTTGGTCTGAGATGCCTCTTCCGATTTAGCGGCCATTTTTTGTTTTTGCCGACTCGGGCGCATGTAATGTTCGGACTCGTGACGGAAGCGGACACGGAAATTTCGATAAAAAAAATTTTTAAATCGACAGTGACTGAAAAAAAAATCGAGTCGCGGCAATTTCGATGAGACGGTCGGTAAACAGCAAACCAACATTCTTTTAAGGATGGCCTGATGTTTTCATTGAAACATCCTCATTTTTTTGTTTTCCAGTAGTAGACAAATTACTGTGTCATATTCCCTTAATTGGGTGGTACAAGGGGGTACTACACACGGACATATAAGAAATAAAATGTCATTTCATGAGGAATGAAAAATTAGAATTTGGCTTGCATGTTGCATTTTGATCAAGTTGCATGAAACACTACATATTTTGACCCTCAAGCAGGACAACAACATGAAATAAAAAGCGAAATCGTTGCACAAAAATAACCATGAACCACCCTCCCTTAATTATTTGTCTTAGTTTCTTATTTTAGAGAAAGAAAACACAAAAGAGTATGGAATCAAATTCTTTTTATTATTTACAGTGTGTTTTATGTTTTTGACCTGTTATTTCATCCGTCAGTCCTGCTAATTTATTACCACTGGTCTATTCATTGCATTTTGTTGTATTGTAGAGAAAAGAATATCTGTAATTAAATATTAATTAATACAATCAGGCTTTGTTCAAATTAGCAGTTTCTGTATTTATGTAGAAGCCTCATGTTTTATGTTTATGGTTATAGCAGCTGTTTCAAGTTTTAATTGCCTTTATTATGTAAAAAAAATCATAGCAAATTTTGGTTGTGAATATCAATAGCTTTTTAATTGAATAGACAAAAATAATATTTGCATATGTAAATTAACCAAAATAACTAACAGTCACATGACAGTTCATTTGTCACTTATATTCTGTAATTACTTGTATACCTACAATAACACCTGTTTGATGTGTGATTTATAGCTTTAGTTTTTAGTGTAGTGTTTTGTGTTCTATGTTTGTCTTTCGTTTCATTTTGTTGGCCATGGTCTGTCTTCCGACTTAACGATTTCTGTCTGCCCCTTTGGTATCTTCGAATTCCTTTTTATAGATAACCAATATTATCATAGTCCTTCTATTATAGTCTTTGGGCTGGTTTTTGGAGCAAGCATCTACTTCACTTGGAAATACTATTAAAGAAACGTAAAAATAACCATGTTGATATAACTAGCCAGAATCATTGTGCCAAAAATACACATATTCTTTGGGCATTTATAGAATTATCAGTATTGTTGACTTATTTCTAATATTTACACATATAACAGTGTATAAGGTTGTCATATTAATATGCCATACTTTATAAATTCAGTAAAAATATTTTTTTTTTTGCTCACCTGCAAATGGCCATGTGAGCTTTTTTCATCACTTGGCATCTGTCATCAACCATTATCAGTCGTCTGTTAAAATTTAAATTTTCATCTTCTCCCCTGAAACCACTATGTCAGAATGAAATACCACCTTTAAAGAAGCATCTATGGAAGGTCCTTTACACAGTCTCCTCGATTCATCCCTATCTGACATAAATCATGATCATTCTTGTTTCCTATTGGCTGATATATTAAAAATCTTCATTCTGAAACCTTTTGACCACATAGATTAATATTTGATGTGGAGCATCTGGGGGAGGGCCTATACAAAGTTTTCTTGTTTCCTCCTGATCAGACACAAATCTTGGCTGCCATGGACAATTCGTTTTCTGGTTGGCGGATACATTAAAAAATCTTCTCTTTTGAAAACTGCCTGGCCAAATATTTATATTTGATATGGAGCATCTAAGTAAGGTTTTATACAAAGTTTCCTTGTTTTGTAAAGATCACATTGCCTCCACGGATGATTCTTGTTTCTGATTGGCTGATGCATTTTGTTCTTCTCTGAGATGGTGTGGCCAAATTAATATTTAATGTGGAGCATCAATAGAAGGTCCTTAACACAGTTGCCTTATTTCTTGCCAATTGGACGAAAAATATGGCAGCCATGGTCAATTCTTGTTTTTTGATTGGCTAATACATTAAAAAATCTTCTCTAAAACCACTTTGCCAGATAGATTAATATTTCACGTGGAACATCAATGGAAGGTCCATTTTGTCCCAATTAGACAAAAAAATGGCCACCATGGATGATACTTTTTTCTGATTGGCTGATGCATTTTTCCTCTGAAATTACTTGGCCAAATGGATCAATATCATACAAAAAGCAGAAGACATCTATGCAAGTATAAAGTTTTCTTATTTCATCAAGGGGGTGACACAGCAACTGAGTATTTTATGTTATTTTGAAGAATTGTAAACTAGATCTTCTTTAGTCTTTCTAAAAAACAAAATTGGAATTTCTATATGTAAATATATTTCAGTAAGATATTTTAACAATTATTAATTTTTTACTTATGATCTTGACCTGTTTCATATACTTATCATTTTACTGAATTTCATATATAATTGATTGCTAGATGTATATAAGAGAACAGTGGCCATAATTCCTTGCCAGACTTTCAATCCATCATTTGATCTCTCTTTATATACAACAAAGTCCAAAGAATTTTGTGATCTTATCTTATTTGTGTGTGTCTTTGTTGTATATTTATCAGTCTTTGTTTGAACTCAATGACATGACAGAAAATTTGTTTATTGTTTTATGCTTCCTGTTTTTGTGTCCAATTCTTCAATCTCTGAAACAGAGGCTGTTACCAGGGAAACACACCTCCATCTTTTCAAACATAAGAAAACCTAACAAATATCCTTTCTTCTGCACAATGTATGAAATTTTCATAAATGGTTGTTTTTTTTTCCAGAAATTCATTTATAATGTGGGTGTGTCAGAAGGTACATTTAATTTCATCCTCCAGGCATTAAATTTAAATCGGTAATTTCCCAGATTTTCCATTATATCAACCTCCCATCAAACACTGCCTTCTGACCCCACCCCCCCCTTTCCCATTTCCTTCAATCACTCATACAATCATTTCTGTAACACCACTGAGAAATTTTTAAATTTAATAATTTAATAATAATAATAAGAAGTACTGCTTATATTATAGGTACATATATTATGTTCCGTCTTGTTTATATTCTCTACATTGCCGTGTCTGTCAACTTTCCCCTCTGTTTTCTTTAGGTTCCTCTTAATACATCAGTTTTATTTGCCAAGAAGATTTTTCTTTTCCTTAGTAAATAATTGTGAGTCTAGATTTTTCTCAATACTTTTTTCATTAGAATAAGGAAGTAATTTGATAATTATAGAATCAAATGTATGTATAAATTATATTTATCCTTATAGGATGTTAAACAATTGATCTTAATGCGTTACTGTCTTTCATTTTGTTATTAATATTGTTTTATATTGTGTTTAATTTTTACTTTTACATAGATTTCAACCTCACTCACCTGACACAAAGGGGCATGTGGGACATTGCCATCAGTTTGTGTTTGTGATCTCTCTAAAACTCCTATTTAAAATTATTTAGATTTACTGAATGGATTTTAACAAGGTTACACCAGTGTATTTAAATATTCATGAGTTAAATCAAAGCATTGTTATAGACTTTGTCAGAAATTTTTTGTTAATTTTTTTTATTATTGTTCACAGAAAATCTTAATTTGGATAAATAATTATAAAGGCATTTGTGAAATTAAAGAAAAAAAAATTCGTTATTTTTGTTACAGTTTAAGTTTCACTACTCATAAAAAACAGGATTTTGATGTATGAATGAATTTTTGCCTGTTAAAAATATCCTTTTAATTGTCATGATTATTATATGAAAAAATTTGTATTGCTTTGTAAATGAAATCAAAACTTTTCTCATTTGTCCTGACATATATACAAGCTGTACACTTGAAGACAGAACTCAACCAAGATTTAAATTTTTGTCAAATTTTACAATTGTGGTAACATACATAACCAAAATACTCACATTCTTATCATGGAATTATTTATATTTCTTTTTTGTTTCCATAAAAATGAGATTATATATTAATTAAATAAATGGCTAAAAGTACTGTAAATTCGTGATAAGATGTATTTCTTTTTTCAGATATTTTATGAAATTCAAAGACATTCAAACCCATGGTATCATAAAATGTTTTTTTGCAAAAAAAAAATGATAAAAAGCTTAAGTAGATTCATTAAGAGATCTGTTTTCTAACTTACATAGGTTTTCAAAACAATTCTCATGTGACCTAATATGGAAACATTTTGCAATAATTTGGATTAAATATGTTACATATAATTGCTGTATTTACATTTTTTGTACTTTTTTTAGTTTAACCAGACATATAATTTGATTAAAGTTTGGATTTTACCATTTCAATTACCAGTCATGCCAGTAAAGAGATACTCGGGTACAAATAAAAAACCTCTTTTTGCACATTGTATTTTACTAATATTTTCTACATTATATAAAAACAAAAACAACATTGGGTTCAGTCTAAACAAGTAATGAATGTTTTGGACCCGTGAACCATGTCACACCATTAGAACTAACAAGTCATTATGCAGTGTCATGTACATTATGGTTTGTTATTGTATTGTATTTGACAAGACATCATCAGAGTTGGTTTCAATACAGGTTCTTTTGACATGGAGAATCACAGTATTTTCTCATATTGTACCTACTAACACTGTACAATAACCTGTTTATTAATATACAAGATTCCTATATGCAAAAAATACAAGTTCAGGTTGTACGTTATGGAAAAAATATAACATCTTTTTGTACAGGATGGGGAAAATATGTTGGCTTAATGCATGGAAATGGAAAAATATGGCTTCTTGTTGTAGAATGTGGAAAATATGTTTTTTAGTTGAATGAAAATCGAAAATTATGGCTTTTGTGTATAAAATATTTCAAAATATAAGTGTCCAAATATAAGTTTTCTCTTTTGAATTATAGCTGTTTAATGATTTGATGTTATGACTGTGATAGATTTAAACATCTTGCTTTATTTTTCATGCAAGAACCGTAAAAGATTTATATGTTTATGAGACCCTGTGTTGAACTAGTCATTAAAAACACCTTAGCTAAATAATAAAGAGTGAGTTTACATAAAAGCAAGTTATCACCTCATGTCAAAAGGAGTAGGTTCATGAAGGATCATTTTTTGCCTTGAAATTTTTACTGAAAAAAAGTTTGAAATATGGACTGAATTATTGCAATAAAATATTTGTAAATATGACATACTATGAAATATCATGAATATTTATGGATATGATATCAATGATGACATCACAAATCAGCTTCAGGAGAGAAAACACGTTAATGTCACTGATTTTAGGACATTTTTGGATGTGTTTTTGCCATAGATGACTGGGGCCTCAAATGTTGAACAAACTTTTTGTTTGTTTAGACATTTAACTTTCTTGAGGCCAAACTAGCCTGAAAATGCACGGAATATGAAATTTTAATGAAAATCCTGCTATCTTAATACAACAAACATGTTTTGATCGAGAGGTGCGACCATTGTTATTTTTCTCAAAGTTTCAGGGCAAAATTTGCAGTTATGATGCTGCTTTATTGGTTGCTTAAATATAAACATTTATAAGTTACAAGTGGTGTTTTGAAATAAATGGAAATATTTGAATTTTAGGGCCTAATTACAGCTTTAGTGGACCTACTCTTTTGAATTTATTAAATATTGAACATTTGCATTTGGTTTAATAACAATTTGTTAGGCTTCATTCACACTTTGTTTATATTCTTTCATAATAGATATCAAGAAGATATAATTTTCTAATTTTTATATTACAATAACTGTTAGTGACATATATGTGGACCAGTTTTATAGTGGAAGGATACTGTTGTTTTGTTTAATTGTTGTTTTATTTATTAGCTTTGAGCTTAATGATTTGATGTGCACTATAGGAACTAATAAAATATTATATTTTACCTGTTTTTTATTTGGTGATGAAGAGAAGGAAACTGAAATTGTGTTTTAAAATGAGAAACTAATTATATATTATTACATAGATCCTAAACTAAAGATGAGGAAGCAACAGCAAGGATGCATGTCTATAAGCATAGCAATCTTTAGAGAATTTTCTTGCTGTTTGTCAAATTTTTTGTGTTGCCTGCTTCTAGCAGGGCGACATATAGGGATCACTCTGTTGTCTTGCGTCCGTGTCATCATCATCAGTGTCAAACTTTCTAATCCACTACTACTCTTAAACCACTGAACTTATTTTAACCAGACTTTTACACTGTCTTTATTATGAGTTGTAGTGTTGCACCTCCTATTTTATTTTTCCAAAAATTCAATATTTTAAATTTTGCTGCAATTTTTACTTATAAGATGCAGTGAAAAAAGGGGGGTCTCGTTTCTAATCTGTTACTCCTCCTTAACCACACATTATAAATTAAACATACTTCCACAGATTCTTCATCAATGAATGTAGCAAGGGACCTCCTATTTTATTTTCCCAGAAATTCAGTGCAGTAAAATCTTTTTGCATATTTGACTTGCAGTATGCAACAATTTCTAATCTGCTAATCCTTTTTAACCATTCAATAAATATGAACAAAATTTTAACAGAATCTTTATCCATAGAGGCATTGTTGCACCTCCTATTTTAATTTTCCATTTCACATTTGACTTATAAAATGCAGTGAGAAAACTTTACAGCAAAATTATATAGCTTCAGCAGTACCAATTCGAATTTTTCCTTTATTTCTTTGCGTTAAATTCTACATACAGGATTTAAAAAGGAATCACAAAATTTCTATATTATAAAGGCAATCACAAAGTCACAAATATTTTAGTATTGTTATCACAATGTCAAAAGTAAATTCTGAATGAAGGGGTTATAGACTAGTCAAATATTGCCAACACTGAACCATCATAATCATATTATTATCCGTCGTGGAAACCTTAAAGTCTAATCCGGACATATTATTGACAATGAAGCAATGACATAATAGTGACAGCCATAAATCTAATCAGCTGTAAAGTTTAGATTAGACTTTAAGGATTCCACGACGGGTGTTGCGCGCAAGACGGGATGCTTACCCTTCTAGAGCACCTGATCACACTCGTGTTCTATGAAGGAGTTCATGGATTCCAAGCTTTTATTCCTTTTTTTCGTTATAACTTTTTGTTTGTTTCAAATCTTCTTGTCTTATTGGACTATGCACTTCTGATATTCTACACTGAACTTACCTGATCAGGCGACTGTAAACCCTGTTTTACTATGCCAAATAAAATGTTCTTGTCTTAAACCATTCTAGGCACATTTTTACGGCTGTCACTATAATGTCAATGCTTCATTGCTAATATTGAGCTGGTCAATGGTAAACTTGGAGAGCTTTGCAAATTAATATTCACGAATAGCTCTTTAAAAGATTGGAATTCCAGACTTGTTTAAGGCTATGTGAAAACATCTAGATTCAACAATTTCCTCCGTGTCCCGAGGAAATAGAATAAGATCTTCATGACATTTACTCGTTCTGTTCCCTTTTATATATTATAAATCGGTGAAGAATATTTCTAATTACTCTAAAACGGATTTATATGATAGAAAAAAGTCATATTGGTATTCTGATATATATAACTGTACAACAAACTAAAAGACAACGTACATTAGATGGGTTGCTAAAAGGATTTCGATGATACCGAAGGGGCAGACAGAAATCGTTTAGTCGGAAGACAGACAAGACAATGTCCCACAAAATGAAACGAAAGACAAACATGTAACGCACAACACTACACTGAAAACTAAAGCCGGAGTAACACAAACCCTACAAAAACCAGGGTGAGTTCAGGTGCCCCGGAAGGCTAAGCAACTCCTGCTCCAGTAGTGGCACCTTTCGTTACTCAGTAGTCAAAGCCGGTGTATAGTCACAATCGATGTCAGTCACAACCGGTATAGGAACGGATTTGTATTCATGACAGTAGGAGGATATCCATTGTCATCTGTGAAATTGATATTTCGTACCGGCCAACCATATCATGATGGTGACTGACATGTTTTCACTTCAAAGGTCACTAAAGAAATGACAGTTTGGTCGTTCCGTGGTGGGATATGGTGTGATGTGGTGTGGTGCGGTGTGATGTGGTGTGATGTGGTGTTGTGTGGTGTGGTGTGATGTGGTACTGCCACATTAAGCAAGTCGTGAGTTACTCTTAAAACCCTGCTCAGTTGCTCATTTCGCTCCGTTTGGTGGTGTGGTGTAGTGTGGTGTCTTGTGGTGTGGTGTGAGGGGGTGTCATGTGGTACTTCCACATTGAGTAAGTCGTGAGTTACACTTTAAACCTTACTCAGTTGCTCATTTCGCTCCGTGTGGTGGTGTGGTGTGGTGTGATGTTGTGTGATGTGGTATCTGCCACATTGAGTATGTCGTGAGTTACTCTTTAAACCCTGCTCAGTTGCTTATTTCGCTCCGTTTGGTGGTGTGGTGTGGTGTGATGTGGTGTGATGTGGTATCTGCCACATTGAGTATGTCGTGAGTTACTCTTTAAACCCTGCTCAGTTGCTCATTTTGCTCCGTGTGGTGGTGTGGTGTGGTGTGGTGTTGTGTGGTGTTGTGTGGTGTGATGTGGTATCTGCCACATTGAGTAAGTCGTAAATTACTCTTTAAATCCTGCTCAGTTGCTCATTTCGCTCCGTGTGGTGGTGTGGTGTGGTGTTGTGTGGTGAGATGTGGTATCTGCCACATTGAGTAAGTCATGAGTTACTCTTTAAACCCTGCTCAGTTGCTCATATCGCTCCGTTTGGAGGTGTGGTGTGGTGTTGTGTGGTGTGATGTGGTATCTGCCATATTTAGAAAGTCGTAAGTCACTCTTTAAACCCTGCTCAGTTGCTCATTTCGCACCGCCGTGTGGTGGTGTGGTGTGGTGTCATGAGGTGGTGTAATATCTCCCACATTTATTTCGTTCTCGAATATCTTGTCTACTTTAGACTGTGAGTGTTGCAATTCTCAAATTACTCAAATAACCCTTATGACTCCCAATTTCGAAGTATAATGCAGACGAATGTTCAATAAAAATGTAAAAGACATCTTCAATCAATCTTCCGAAAGTTAGGGTTTTCGGTTATACTCTCGTCCTCCTTTTCAAAAGCGTATTTTTTCTGTTAATTACGAAGATTGTTGAAACTGGTACTATGTTCCCTTCTCTTTTTCATAGAAATGATAAAGATTTTAACCTTCCCGTGATCCTATATTTACTTTTAGCCCACAGTTCATTTTCCTCTTGATTGTACGAAAACTTTTAGCATGTTTTGTCTTTAATATAAAAGAATATGTAGTATTAATATTGGCGACGGTCTAAAGCATTTGTTAAATTTAATGCGAATCCCAAAACTTTTCATGGTGTATTAAATATTAACATATTTTTCGTCTGCAGTAATTTGCGTCATTCAAATTTCCTAATACACATACCTAATAAATAATATCGTACTAAAAATATGTATTTAAAGGGTTACATATCAATCTGTTATAAGTCTACTATCCTTGAACTTAGCTTAAGGATCAAATGACTGGTTTCAGAGTTCGACGATTTATTAGTTCAATTTGGCAGTGGACGTGGTTGTTTTTATGTTTAAATTCTACTTTTTTCCATTGTTTACTTACTATATGATAGTTGTTACATTTGAATATCATCACATATTACTTTGGAGCACTTAACAGCTTGTCGTTAGGTTAGGACATCTGAAATGGTTTTCACAAAAATTCGTAAGTCTAAGATTGATCGTAAGTGTAGAAACTTCAAAGAAAACTTATTGTGACGTCATAATTTACGACAAAAACTACACTTACGACATTTTTTGAAATTGACAGCTGTGGATTATTGAAGACCGTATGACAACCTGCAGATGTTTGTAAGTTACACGTTTAGAGTGAATTTCTCAAAGACAATCATACCACATCCCCCGTTTCTATATTAACAATAATTGATTTTCTAACTTATTCTTTATCATTTAATTAATTCTGTGCTATAAGGTCTTGGAATAATGATGGCAAATACATGAACATAAAAACGTCAGTATTGTTTGGAATACAGGTTTACCATTGTTGTACAGATATGGGAAATTTGATTTTGCCTGACACTTGTTTCAAAGAGTAACATCCTTTCATAAGGAACAAAATAAAGGAATACCAATATCGAAATATTGTAAAAAGAGAACTTATTAATATTTAGGAATTTTCAATCTTTGTTTTTTTATTTTGTCAACAATCTGCTTGATAAAAGAGAAAAATACTAGGAACTTTTAAAAAAAATTGCTTCATGATAAATCTAGTGATTTAAATGCAACAGCTTAACGAAAAATGTTGCAGTGCAAAATCCAGCAAGGATGTGCAATATGTCTTTCCGGTATTTATTCCATATGCTTCCTTTTAAACAATATCCAAAACAAACCGATTGATTGATTGTTGGTTGCTTAACGTCCAGTGGCAAATATTTCATGCAAATCTAGGACTAGAACAAGTTCAACAATTATCAATATCGAAAACGGGGTTGGATGGGACACAACAGGGCAACAGTTTTTGACTGTCACTGGAAAAAAGAAGTGATGGATATTGACATAAAATTCAGCCTTTTATAGCGGCATAAACCTACTCTTTTTTCGAAAACTACAAAAGGGGTCTTTTACGTGCATTGAGCGTAGCACTCTCCAAAAACGTCACCCACTAAGGTCCACGGCCAGGCTTTCTGTGTTATAACTTGGCAAACCCCAACGAGACGGCCTCCCCTATCCGCCACCTGGAGTTCGTGCTGGGTCAGCTCTGTGGGTCGACCCCTGGAGACCGCTCCAGTGACCAGCAAAACAAACAAACCCAAATAGACAGCCGAATCCAAAGCACAAAGAATGATGCCTCATTCGCAATTTTAGGATTTTATAATAAAAAACCTGAAATAATTGCTACGGCGAGACAAAAGAATAACAGAGTAAATTGTTGTGTTTTAGTTAACAATTAAACCTAGGAAAACCAAGCTTGGAGTCCACTTAGTTCATTGCATAAAATTCCAAGCCAAATATTTAACCATTTGAACTTCACATTAATGCATGGTTTGATCATTTCCTGAACATTTGATAAATTTTGTATTAATTGTCATTTGGTATTTCCCCCTGAGAGTAATCTCAAATTCCTGTTTTTGTTCATTTATGAACAAATTATATCTTGGTTGGTATTGGCCAATCTGCTTTATTTGTCTGACCTTTTCCTGCTACAGCGTTATACTAATATTTAAATAAGAGATATTCTATGATTGTCTATGAGACAGAAATCTGCTGGTTCATTTAAGACCTTAAACAATGGACAAAGATCCACACCGCACGGGACAGTTCTGTATCATTTAAATAATATGTCGCCAAGAATAAACCAGGAGGCAACATTTGTACAAGCAAAAGTAATTTTAAAAATATCATAATAACATAATAACAGAGAGAGGTTGTTCTTCCTCATTATATGCTCAGTTTCCTGTTGCTTTTCCGGAAGACAAGTTTTTATCTAAAAATGAATTTTTATCTAAAAATGATCGATTTTCACCTTGTGGAGATAAAGTTACTTTGGAAATTACGTTTTCATTAATAATTAAAGCAGATTCGGAATGTTACTGAATTTTTGGGAAATATGTTTTTAAGATATAAATTTAAGAGAAAAATTCAAACCCCTTAAAATATAACTGATTTTCATGACAATAGAAAACTGTTAAGATGGACAAAACAAAATGAAACTTAATCCGTCGCCGAGGAATTTTCATAAATTTATAGACATCAGTAAAGAACATAGCATTTTTAAGAGAGTTTATCCAAAAAAGGTGAATACACTAGTCCACTAAAATGTGCAAAAATTAGTTTACACACACAAAGAAAGTTAATTAATAACGGACGAAAACAAACAAAAATTATTTTATAATTTAACAAAATATTTTATCAGACGACTTTAAGTTTTACTAGTGTTAATGGTAAGTAATTCAACAAGGAATACTTGTTTTTTTCCAAATTTAAATGCTTCAGAACATGTCAGGTAAGGGTTTGGCTTTCTCGATTCATGTCAGCTAGCTTTATAAATTCCCAACAACCCATCGTGTAATATTTGCTGTTCATTTTCACGATTGGTAAAAGAGATCTCTATTTTGATAAACCAACAATGATTTGAAAAGTTGTCATGCTAACTATGCACAGGCACAAATGGTAGAAAAAATTTAGTTTAAAAGGTAATGATATTTGCGTATGGATCGATATTTATAGCCTTTCACCGTAATATACTTATGTAATAAGTAAAAAACTTAACGCCGCAATCTTCATGATGATTACAGTACTGTGCCATAATGTAGATTTCTCATTCAATTTTGTTAATGAAGATAATTTTTAAAATGTCCCTCTTATTTCATATACAACAACATTTTTCCAAAACTTTATTTTGAAGACATTTGTGATTGAATTTTGTTAACATTTTCACCACAAAAAGAGAATTACAAACAGTTTATTTGTTTATTTGGAAAATGTTATTTGTTTTGTGGTGTTCCAGAATCAGCTATGCAAACACAAAGAGAATTTTACTTATTTGTATAATAAAAAACTGACATTAAAATTCAATTCTGTTTTAAAATCATTCATTCTCCAAAGAGGAATGTCAGAAAATTGTTTCCAAATAAACATTAAAATTGTTTTTAATTGGCTGTTTATTTGGAAAAAATTTCAGCAATATTTGATAAGAAATGACTTCAGAATAATGTTTTGAAAAAATGTGAATTTATATTAAATAAGAAGGACATTTTGTAAATTATCCTCAATTTTGGCACAGTACTGTACATCAAGAATAAAAATCATAATTAAAACGACACAACTGCTATTTATTGATCTAGATTATTGAAGTTGGACAGACAAATTCACCAAGAAAATCTTCCGAACAATGTTATATTTATAAATCAAACAATGTAAAAAGAAGAGATGATGAGGTTTTATTTTATGTGAACGCTCCTTGTACAAATCCTGCCAGAAAGCATTCAAGTTTCCACAATAATCTTCCAAACAAGAGGGAAAACTTTTTTCTAAGATTTACGACAAACGAGATGATTTCAACTTTCCTGTTGTAAATTTCTCATATTTGTGTGGAAATGTTCCATTTAACCCTGCCTACGGCGTTTAGGTTTCGCAGTTGTGATTTGATACTCTCGTACCTGTTCCAAGTATCAGGATTTTCTGAAGGGAGCATAGCATCAATTGCCACAACAAGAATACATCCAATCATAGTTGAAATCCTCCCTCCTCAAATTCTATGTTCGCCATCATGAATTGAACAATCCATATGGTATAAGTGTATATCAACTAGTAATGGAACTGTTATCGGTAATACAACAATATTTGACTGTTCTCGGTTTAACGTTAACCAGGATTAAAGTTTTAAGGATTCCACGACGGCCGTTGCGCGCAAGACAGGGTATGCTTATCCTTCATGAGCACCCGATCCCACTTGAAAAGGAGTTCGTAGCTTCAACGCCCTTGTTTCTATCCTTTTATCTTTTATTTGGTTTCAGATTTTTCTTGTCTATTTGAATAATGCACTTTTGATCTCTCACTTGGGTATTCTACACTGGACTTAAAATCAAACCGTGTTAAAAGTAGACTTTGACTCAATAAAGGCAAAAGGCATGTTATTGACTAAATTAATCTAAGTAATTTGGAAGAAAAGAATCATCAAGCTTTCCAACATAGGAATTAATAAGTTAATTTATATAGATTTATAATCTGTATCCCTAACAATCGTGTGGACTTAATAATATGGAATGCAATGGAAAAAAAGTAATAGCTGAAGAAAAATATGGAAATATTTATTTCGAATCTTGAAATAAGCCGTCTAATATTTTGCAGTGTTACTCGAAGCCTTAGTTCTTCATGTTGTTTTTTGTACTATAAGGAATTTGAAGATACCAATGGGGCAGACAGAAATTTTATTTTATTTAAGTATTGCACAGTGAAAGTCATGGTAATGAAAAAAAATTCGGTTATGTTTTAAAGTTAGAGAATTAACATATTTCGATTAATACAATTGGTTATGTTTTAGTGTTAGACAAAAGACATAAACGAATCAGCTAATAGATGAACATTCCATAACAAAAGAAATTTCACTGGGTTTTACTACAACAAGTAACTCGACGGGTGTCACTAGTGACGCAGGAGTTGCTTACCTTTCCGAAGGATCTGAACTTTTTAAGGGTTCGTGTTCCTCGAGCTGTAGCTTTCAGTGTAGTGTTGTGTGTTCTATGTTTGTCTTTCGTTTCATGTTGTTTTCCAGTGTCTTGTTTGTCTTCTGACTTAACAATTTCCGTCTGCCCCTTTGGTATCTTCGAATAAGAACATTCGCGTTTAGCAACAAACTGCACTTTAAAATAACGTAGATTCTCACAAATTAACAAAAAGTGTTACATTACCCAACACTCTAAATTAATTTAATTTGTGTAATATTCTACACTGTATAATTGCCTGCTCAATAAGTAATTTGTACTCTATTGTAAATTGAGGAGAAGACGATTTAAGTTAGATAAACTTAGGTTTTATCCTTTATGCTATGTTTGAGCAAATAAAATATGTTTAAACTAAAACCCAACACTTTGGGTTTCTTTCGGCTAGAAAGGAATTTTAGGCGGTGCCACTATCTGGATCAGTATAATTCTTATATGAGCTTTCAAAGTTCCCCCAATGTACCTCATATATTTGAAACACAAATAGATCAATCAAAAGAATCAGGTAAATGACATGTCATGCAAAGTTTAAATACTGTAGTTAAGTGGCTTTAACTTTTTCCCCGAAAGCATGACTTACATATTAATACATACTACCAAGTGTTCTCGAGTACCTTTATCCTTCCTTGTGTTTTACTTCTTCCTTATATAGAATGTTAAAATGTCTAACTATGTTGGGTTATTTTTTCTGGCTAATTTTGTCGGATTCATAGTAGATGTAAAGGGTAAGTCCATTAACATGTATTTCGTAGTTTTTTGCAAATTTTATACAAGATTTTTGAACAAATGTAAACATGTTATTCTCGGTAAATTTCTCGTCAATGCTAACGCACAAAGACTTTAAAGGTAACCAACAACGAATCCTCCGACTTACTTGAAAAAGATATTTAGATATATATGATTTGATATTTAACTAAAGAAAATGTGAATAAAAATAACCATTCCGAAATTCTTTGATGGCGAACTTATGCGATATCTGTTTTTGTCTTCATTAACGAATTATTTTGTCGACATTAAGCAAATCTTTTTTGAATGTCCGTTGTTCCAAATTTCCTGTAGAATAATCCTTTTGGACAACCTGATTTCATCTCCAGGGAGGTCTGCACTGTTTGAATAACTCCTTTTGGCCTATGGCAAATGGAACAAGACACAAAACATCTATGCAAGGTCCTTTACAAAGTTTTTCCGTTTCGTCCTGATCACGTGCATTTCGTATTAGCGTACCACTGAGAAATAATTTCTATTATGAATATCATTAAAATGCACAATTACCAATGTTGAATACATATCGAAAATTTAGGAATGCTATTTGATCATTTCAAGGAGTAACATTAACGATTTTGTCTGCCCCTTTGGTATCTTCGAATTCCTTTTAATATCTCATCATAGCATTAGCAGCAACACGTAGGAATCACTCAAATCCAAACAAATCGATATGGGAAGACAAACCAGACGAAAGTGACAACTTGTGAGTGAAATACTTTCGATTGATTGATTGATTGATTGTTGTTTAACGTCCAGTGGCAACTATTTCATGCATATTCAGGACGGAAACAAGTTAGCAAACAATAAATCAATATGTAGACTGTAACAAAGGGACCGGTA
>JAULBM010336920.1:0-12760 GCA_032357055.1 Geukensia granosissima
TAACAACTTCCTGTTTGACGAATATAGAATGAGTGGGGGTATACTTAGCACGACTCCGCGTGCAACACCATGTTTTCTCTTTTTTATGTTTCTAGAAAGCCAAATCTATGCAGCCAAGTAATTTTGATGAAGAAGTAGCTAACAGTACAGAAAGATGTAACAAACGAAAGAAACATTTGGTTGATAAACTCCAGTCATCTGAAAATACTCCACAAAATTCTCCTAATTTGGGACGAATTTTAGTCCAAGAAACACAGCCAAGAACTCCAGTAAGTATATACTATGTATTGTAGTTATTTTGGTTGACATGATTTTGTTGCAAAAGTTCATATCAGCAAATCACCAAATTTTACCTAAAACACCTGCTAAAAAAGTAACAATATATATTCAATGTCTGCAAACATGTATGAAAATAAATTTTCATGACTGCAAAGCCAGTATACATTGAATTAAAGACATTTCAAAGGTTGAGCCTGAAATAATCACCAGTATCTAAAGAAAGCAGCTGTGATACTGAAGATAATTTCATACCAGTCATGACTTTCAAAACTGTTGTTATTCTTTTCATCAGCCAATGGGCAATTAGCATTACTTCATATTGACTACAAGAAATGCTGATGTATTGGGTATCATGTCTAATATGTTCAGCTGCAATTTTTATAAAGTATAATGGACAATTTTGATTGTAGAGATTGAAATCATCTTTAATATATCAGAAGCTTTACAGGTAGAGCTTTGTTGCTGATGTTGATGTCAGTCATACCCTTCAAAATTTCTTTTATTCTTTTTATCAAAAATTTTTTGATCAAAATGTCTTTGTTATTGTCAGCAATTGCCAATTTTTGATTATGTAAATCTGTAATGATATGTGCTTCTGATCCAGATTATAACTTGCAGAAAGATCACTGGAAAAAAAGACTAAATTGTGAACCCAAAATATAGGGCATATAAATTTTCAGATTGCCAGTATAACCTATTCTGTTTTTATAACAAAAATGTTTGCATGTTATCAATTTTTTTCAAATTATAACCCTTATATATTACAGATTGATATGAACACCCCTATTCGGTTACTGATTCCGGACACACCTCCAAGTATGAGAGAGAAAATGAATCAGTTAAGGGCTAAAGATGCAGGTTAGTCAAATAGGGCTAAAAAAAGGTTTGTTTCACTTACAGATTGACCGAAGAAAAGGCTATAAGAATTGTTTCTCATTAAATGGATTTTCCCACACCTTATTTTATATTTTGCACTGAAATTTATCCTGCTTGAATGCTTGTACTTGTAAAGACAATAAGGGTCTAATTAAAAAAATGAGTGGGAAAGTCAAATTTGACTGCAAGGCCAATTTTTTGGCTCACTGCACTCATACCAACATCTTCATACTTTCTAAAGAAAGAGTTGGAAAATAATGTTTGTGGCATTAGTTGTTTTGTTTTTGTTCACACATATTTAATTTCATAGATATTAATTATATTGTTAACTGAGTAAAACAAAATTAATACTTTACAGATACTCCACTTAGAGACAGTGAAGAAGAACCATTACAGAGAAGACTGTTTGGTAGGTTTACTTTAATTGTAATACAATATATAAAAGGAAGAATGTGGAATATAGACCATCCACATCTAACCTAAGTTATATAGGGCTATTCCATGATTATTGGTGAATATTGTCCCTAGTAGAATATTGTATTGCATAAGCTTGTTAATAAATGTTCTATGAGGGGAAATATTCATCAATATTTGTGGAATAACTCTTTTATTCCATAGCAAAACCGTTAAAATGCTAATAACATCAATTTTCAACATCAATAATGTGGATTTTTTAGATCAATATTGCACTTGGTGCAATATCGTAGAATATTGCACACTAACTTTTGGTTACTTTCTACAGTCAGGGATCCTACTTGTACAAGTAAATGAAATTAACTTGTAAAAGAAATATATAAGGTTCTGAAATTATCTCCCTTGTTCTATTTTATTCATGTTTACTTGTATCAGTAAATAAAGTCTAAATTAGCCCAAATTAATGGTGTTGCACGCGGAGTCATGCTAAGTATACCCCCACTCGTGAAAATGGCAAAGTTCCGTCCAACAGGAAGTTGTTATCCGATAGCAACAAAAATTGCTTACAACATATGCCCCATCAATATAAAGCTACATACCAAATTTCAGATCAATCCATATAGTGTGAGCTGAGATTTTTGTGACGAAAGTTTCGGACGGACGGACGGACGGAATGACGGACGGATGGACTGACGGACGGACAAGGGTATTCCAATATACCACCCACTCCCCACTCGGTGAGTGGGAGTATAAAAATGGCATTTCCAAATTTCATTTAATATATGTAGGTTGTTATTACAATAATCTGATAATGTGGCAATCCCTTCTGGAACACGTGACCCAACTTCTGGTTTTTTAAGGAATCCATGGAGTCGAAAAGTCTTTAAACATGTCATAAAGACACTGGCTACGTCTAAATATGGCATGGCTATAGGAGTATGTAGGAACAACTTTGACTTAGGCAGTGAGGCTTTTTTCCTGCTTACGTCTATATCTGGCATGTCTATAGAAGTATGTAGGAACAACTTTGACTTAAGGCAGTGAGGCTTTTTTCTTGCTTTCCAATTTAGCACTTCATGCGAGTGGAATTTTTCAGGCACAAAATAACAGAACCTTTAATTTGGAAAAAATTCAACTTCAAGATAAGCAAAACATACGATAACTACAAATTTATTTAATAGAAAGTGTGAGATTCATTACAACTATAACATAAATGTAACAGTTATTGGCAAAATAAAATTATCGTGTAGTTTTTTAAGGTTATTTGATCTATCTTAAGGTATTCGGATAAAATTTCACCGCGTGATTATTATAAATATCCAGATTTTCTTCTTTATTGTCCCCAGCGTGTCCAGGGCAGAGCCCTGGTAAGGGGACCGGGGGGGGCCCTCCCCCCGGAAGCTGACGGGTTTTCAGTATTATTTTCATGGCCGCAGATATGAAGCATTTTCCAATCATGTTGTCAATAATGCTATATATATATATATATTTATTTTTACTTTTTTTTATAGGGGGTCGAACGTCCGCTTCGCTCCCTCTGGATCCGCCGCTGCTAGGTAATAACATCGGAAAAGATCGGTAAACTTCGGAAAATGCCATTAATTTATAGGTAAAGTTTTGATAATTAAAAAGGTTTACAGATATTTTTGCTCAGAAACATGATTTTTTTTAGAATTAAAGAAAAAAATCCAGATTTCCTCTAACTTGTTGAAAAAAAACCACTGCTCACCATTTTTATATGTTCCGGTTTACTTAAAACAAAATATTAATGGAGAAGTAATTACAATAAGAGACTCTCGTTAACCTGTGTGAATGGGCTATATTTTTCCTACTCAATATTTTAGTGCTGAAACTTGAAAAAAGAATATTATATGGCTCGATGACGGAGAGGAAATATATCCGGAGTTGTACTTCAGGGGGTATCGGACACCATCACTAAAATAAATTTCAATTAGTTAATTTGCATATTTTGTTGTGTATAGATATTTATCTTGAACAATAAAAGGAAACCTGTGAAATAATGCAAATTTTAACCACATATTTCACTATAAAATAGTTTCAAAATATAATAAATTTTGACCATCAAAATGTTATAACCGAGACGCAGTAATTTTATTGTAAAATACTTGCTTTTTGTAGTTTTTTCCTACAGATGTCGGGTAACCTCCTTTATAGAAAGTATGTCTCAATAAAATGCCATGCGGTAACATCATACTCGTCGAAAAACTGTCTTTTAAAGGGGATATGAAATAGTCATGCCAATCAGCAGAGGGTTATACTGTCATGAAAGTAGTTTCAAGGTTCATGCATGTCAGGTGGGATAAAAAAGGACGTTCTTTATTGAAAGTGAGATTTATAAAAAAGTATAGTGATCAAATATAATAAACAGAACTGGAAATGCATAAATAGTTTAGAACGTACACTGGTCCACTTTGAGATAAACGTAAATTTATATTTTTTATCTTTTTCATTTTAATGCTGTTGTTAGATACAACTTTTCGTAAAAGGCTTCATGTTGCATATTTCATGCATTGTTAAAAACTATTTACTTTAAAAGCATTTATTCCGTTCAACACTGTTCATGAGATACTCGTGGTAACACCATGAACTTCTGTAATATCATGAACTATATCATTTTTTTTATATTTTAGACTGAATAAACTGCAAAAAAAATATTAAATGAAAAATAATAATATTTTTCTATAAATTTTCCAAGACTTTGATAAGAACTGGGTTTGAAAATCAGTTTCAAATTTAAATTGTTGGACTTGATTTTTCTAACAATATTTGACTGAACAACTTTGATGGTGTCTACAGATTTTCTTCATGTTTATAGAACCTTTGAAAGTTTGAAGAAAGTGCTTTTAACTTATTATAATATCAACCTTATTTGATCCTGCTCTCAAAAGGCATGCGATACAATACATATCCTGTTGTCAAATATGTCCCTAAATAATTTCTTGCTGTGGGCAAAAATTAGGTGTTCGGCTTATTTTAGGATAAAATGTACAAGTTGACCATGTTTGCTGGACATCCTCATTTCAAATTACAGAGTAATGTCCTTTTGTACAAGAGCTGTCTTTCTTGTTAGCAGGCACGAAGGGATAGGGCAAACATTACTTTTAATAACGAAATAAAATTTAAAAACGAAAAGTAAGGACAATAAACCCTTTCAACAGCTTTTTAAATGTATATATTTATTAAAATCACCATCTGAAGGTTTAGGAAGAGAATATTAATTCTAAATTTTCCCTATTTTAACCAGTTAAGAATACCGACTTATAAAGGAGGTAACTCTGTAAAATGGGGAACAACCCTTTTTACATGAAAAGATGATGTAATACCAATAAGTGTACTGATAAGGATTAATTCAGAAAAGCAATTTGCACGCAGTAAAAATTGGCTTTTGAATATGTAATATGCGGATCGTGTCTTTCTGTCATAATACCAAAATAGTATGCCGTCTTCCTGATATCGTCAGTTATTAATTAAATTTATTATAAATGCAGACAAAAGACCAATAAGTCATAACATAACAGAATAAAAACACATAATTACATATTTATACAAAAAACAGCATATTAAGACTGTTGGGGGTTTCCTTTCTTAGTTCTAATGTTTAAAATTTTAAGTAGTTTTTCCTTATGTGAAAAATCTGTAAAATTTTGGAAATAATATATAAAATTCTTCAATTATTATTTTTCTGTGGTTGCATTTAGGAAATAACAGTGTTGTATTTTGCGTCGCGTCAGAGGAGCCAGTTAAAGAAATATTTGCGACTATCAAATCAAAATTGATGCCGACAAATCTTATAATACCATACTGTTAACTTTATTCTATTGCAAATATATAAAATAACGTTCAACCATCAATATTTGTAAAATATGGAAAAACTTCCGCGCAGTTTCTCGGGCGACATCAAACGTGGATAATGATGCTATGAAAATTTCGACGTCATCCAATCAAAATCAACGTTACAAATAACATGAATAATGCTGCAATAGACTGAACATAATAAGACACGAAATATATCAGATTTGTAATTCGTCGTTTAATTTCTAAATTTGAAAATTGTGTGGACATTTCATAAATAAATCTTTTAACGTTTTAAATGATCGACTCATTACATTTGATTTCATTTCAGTAGGTTTATGTCGCTACAAAAGGCTAAATTTTATGTCCCTACCCATCACTCCATTTTTCCAGTGGCAGTCAAAAACCGTTGCCCTGTTGTATCCCATCCCACCCTTTTTTCGATATTGATAATTGTTGAACTTTTTATCGTCCTGAATATGCATAAAATGTTTGCAACCATCAAACAACCAACAATCAATTATCATTTATTTCATTTTCATCTTGACAAAAATTGTATTTTTTTATTTTCATACTTTGTACAATTTGTTCAAATTTCCACATATTATCATTGATCACTTCTGACTGAAATGAAATAAATGGCATGTCATATTTTTTCCAAGACCTGCGTTTGTAATTTTTTTCTCAAAATCGTGATTTTCATACACAAAGCATCCTTTCTGCTACATGGCCAGTTTTAAAGCGGGAATCCTTACAAATAATTTATCATACTAAGGGGAAAAGTTGATATTCTAAATTACATTTTCTTATTCTGTGTTCCAAACTTGTTGGAGCCCTTTTGGAGACTTCTAGATGTCTAAATTACTATGTTTCCTCGGGGATGGAGTGCAGTAAATCCGACATTTACCCCATATCTTTTCATTTTCATACATGTCTAACTGCATACATACCATTATTCTCTACGTTGCTCTTAATTTATTTGACAGGTGAAAAACCGACTCTTCAAATATATACATTTGATGCATTCTCCCTCATAAACCACAAACAATTGAAATTTTTTTGAGGATCTACAGCAAGCTACAGTGATAAAGGAGATGAGTTATGACTGCTGTCATGGAAGATAATTTGAGTAATTACACGAGGGGTAGTTTATTTAGCTTCAAAACAAACCAGCGCCAGTCTTCTTCTAGAACCGATAAATTTTACAAATCCTTCCTTTTGTTTTATTTATTTTCTTGCAGCGTCCAGTCAAGTTTTATTGGATCGAAATGGTTGCCATGGTAATACATTAAGGAATCTATTTCAGGTTTCAATCTATCTGAAACTTTGACCACTAGTGAAAAGAAAAACGTGGGTTATCTTTATTTCCCCCTTTTTAATCTCATTAGTTGGAGTGTGAAAACTGATCGATGGATTGATTGATGAAGACAGAGTTCTCTTATCTTGGTTTCTACCATCTGATTAATAACTTTCCATCGGTGTTAAAAGTTCAAAAGCTGTTCGTTTCTCTTAAGGTTTTTTGACAAAAATATTTTTTTATAAAATTGCCGATTATTTATTTTAAGTTCTGGCAAGCTTTCTTTTCTTCTTATCACTAGAATCTTGAAACAATACAGATGCTATATTTAGACATTCGAAGCAATATTACGATGGTCGTAAACAATTGACAATTTTCAGGATCCGGAAAAATCAAGAGTAAACGTGTCCAGTTTTATATATTTTCAATAACAAAAAGGTCACATTGCTACTGGGTAGTTCCAGAAACAATCCTACCATCCCCTTATGGAAGACACAAGAATTTCCAGAATTATTTTTGCTCTGAACACCTATGTTCCAGAATTTTTCGGCTTCAAAAATATTTTGGGTTAAACATAAGTGGACAAAAATTAATTAGCATGTCTTCCATAAAAAGGTGTTTTATTTCTAGAAAAAGCCAGGTCTCGTTGCCTTGGAGGCATTATAAGTAATTTCATAAACAAAAAAATCAAGATAAACATAAGTATGTCTTATCAAATATTATCATATACAAGCAATATATTGATATTTTTAAAACAGATCATGGTTTTCATGGAACTAATTCTTTCATCTTTCCGTGTACCAAGACATTTTTTATTTCGTACGCTCAATGACCTTTTTGACCATCTGGGTTAATTACTGACTTACCGCTTGGGATGCTCATGAAAATATTTTGTCCTGCAGTACTATTCAAATTATTTTGTAAATTTAAATTCCATGTAAATTGTTTAGCTAAGAAATGTAGATCTTGTTGAATATCCTGAGTGTGAATATTTCTCAACATCTCTAGTGTACACAAGGGATGACTAAAGACCGGTCAGCGTGCCATTCTAACACGGTCGTTTAATTCACAAAAGTGACGACAATATCAAATGGGATACATCGTTATGAAGTGATGTCCAATCGGTCAGACAGCTAGAGTTACAAACCCTGGGGCGTGACCTGACCTCCGTTATGGTCACTGAATCGCTGATATAATACTTGACTGTTGCAATGGCAGTCTTGAGAAATTTTAAAAGTCTTTAGCACTTTTTCACCTTGTTTATTTGACAGTCCATTGAAAACTATAAATTATTTTCTTTTTAATTCACGATTTTCACACGGTCATTTCTATTGAAAAAACCCGATGACTTCTGATATGATCATTTTCTGTGCAATTCGCTTTGCTCTGCATCCATTGTTGAAATCTTAACATTTTCAAATAGAAATATTTTGCTAAAGAATTTATAAGTCAATGACAATTGACTTGTCATGCTAGCATTGCTATGAAAGATTTACTGCCTTTTTTAACTAGCTTCAGAACAGCAAACATCGAGACAGTTGGATTTCTAGAAAAAAAATATAAAAAATATCTAATTTTAAAAATTCTTGTCTCTTTTGCGTATTTCTTAAACGTAAAAAAAACATATTTCTTTTCAGAGAGAAAAAAAAGCTTTTTTTTACCTATAAACAAATTTTTAACTTTTAGTAATTACTGAAGATTATAGGTAGTCGGAATTCCATTCTTCTTGGAATCCAAAATTGTATTTAAATAATAACTATATAATGCAAAAATATATTCTTTGTGATACATATTTTTCTTGATTTCTGTCATAATTATCGTATTGAGAGTAAATGGTTTCTTTGCATAGAGAGCATTTTAGACAATGGACCATTTCAGAAATGCAACGGTATTCTGGGAACGTCATTGTTCTGTTAGGATTTCCTTGGTCAAGACGTCATTTACGAGGAAGCTGAGCTTGCGCATTGCGGTTTGCAAGGACGGTTTTGTACCAACTGACTTAATCACATATATGCATTACAATTGTTGTTTAAGTTGTTGCCAAACTGCATGCTGTATATTAGTATCCATTATTCATACATCCAGGAAATACCTGATTTTATGTGTTGACGTGATAGATCCCACATACCCAATCCATGTTATATACGAATATTAAAAAAATCCACGACAACCGAATTGCAAGAATTTCCTGATACAGAAATATTTTTTTCAAAACAGGTTAGCCAATCAAAATTTCTTAAACAAACACGTTACAAAATTTCCCTTAGTTTATCATATTACTTGAAGATAAAAACGTTGATGCAAGTTGTGGATCGTACTTTTTTAACATATATTCCATATTCTTTGTTTTTAATATAAAATATAAAATACTGAATGAACTATATTTGTTTACATGCCTCGTATGACCTTGGCCCGGCTAACATACATGTAATTTCTAGAAATGTCTGAATGAATTGTATGGCTTTTTTTATAACATATTAATAGATTTTCCAGGAATCCATCATAAATTACACTTTTTAATATAAATATGCACTAGAAAGCTTCAGAAAGGATAGTTTATAGCAATTTTCTGAACAAACTTTTTCTTTAGAGCATTGACAATTATAATGGCAGAACTTTAACAAAATGGGATTGAAGAGATATATTTTCATGCTTTGGAAAATAAAAAGCGGAAATTTAATAGTGCATTTAACTTCGCGAAATGCTAGACTACCACCAAGCTCATATTGTAACTGAAACTGCAATACAATATGCAGACTCCAGGAGGAAGTAATCCTTCCTGCAACCTCTTTAAGGCGTTTGGGAGGCGACCTTGAGACCCACTCTTGGATTTAAAGTGACCTCCGACATTCAGCTTATTGGAACCTGTGGTTACATGTATCTGTCTTCATTTCCTAAAAGTGAAATGAGGTCATTCTTAAACGCGACTTTTTGACATGTAGAGTGTACCCTCTTTGAGCCTCAACATGGTGCTTTAGACGTTTACAAAAGCCCGTAGAAAACTTCAACATTTTGATCTATGCAATGAGGTTACAAGGAATAAGAGTATGGGATTGGTGTGAAATCCAAAAAACTAGTTAAACGCGCCAGTCCCAAAGCAGGGATAGTTATTGCTGTCATTTTATAACTATTGTCTATCCACAGGTCTGAATGAGTGGTTTCAAGAACGAAGATCTGCATGAGTGGTTTCAAGAATGAGATTCTGTATGGGTGGTTTAAAGATTGAGGTTCTGCATGGGTGGTTCCAAGAATCAAATCATTGCAGATTTTTTTCTATTGATGGAATATTTGCTGGACAGAATTTGAAAATTTCCGTTAGTCGTATTTTTCCAAAAGTACATATTTCTTTCACTGAAAAATGATATTCTGTAAGTTTGTATTTTACTCTCATATAATGGTGTTTAAAACATATTGTTCTATCACTTGAATGACACAATTTAATCAGAAACCCGAATTTAATGCCGATTTAGCCGTATGTTATAGCCCTATGTTATAAACTATATGATACAAAACGCCTTTGAACCTATCTTTTCAATATAAAACAAAATTTAGCACCCAAGATTTACTGATTGCTGATTTTAAAACAATCAATTATAAGTCTATTTAAGTTTTCCATGAAAAATACCTAGTTTTTTGTTCATAAGTTTGTTCAAAAATGGATATAATCGATGTCAACTGAAAAATGGACGATTCTAGCTGAATAACTATAAAAATGACCCACCTGCCTTACAGTTGTCTATCCTATCAAAAACAATGTCGTTTTTAGGGGTAACCATCTTTTCCAAGAGAAAGGTGTTAGAATAACATATTTGAAAGGATTTTCTCTGCAATCTTAGCTGTATATTAAAATGATAAAATTAACACAACAACATAAAACAACAATAATTAAGATCAAAAGTCTGAAAATTAAGACACTTAAATCTTAAAAACTGAGGATTAAGATATTTAAGTCTTAAAAAGATTTTTCAAATTGAAATAATAAAGTCATGAAAATATTTTATGAATTTAATACTTAAGAATTTAGAGATTCTAAAGTCATAAGAAGACTATAAAAATTAAGATACATATGTCTTAAACAAGACTTCGAGAATCAAGATTTTGAATTCAGTCTGAAAATAGACTGCTATGAGAATTAAGATAGTTAAAAATTATTACGCCCATGCTTTTTAAATGGGTTAGAAACGCTCTTGTAAAATGAAACTTAATAGCCGTTCATTTGAAAAACTGAAAGGGAAGACATATAAGAAAATTTGAAGAACAGTTCAAATGAACTTTTACTAAATTTTTACACCTTTAACTTTAACGTTAGTTATATATTTTATTACATTAAAATAATGTAAAATCATTCTTAAATTTTTCTATCATATATTGTAGTAGTATTTTTTTAAAATCTATTTTATCAGTAAATCGGGTTTATAAATCAAAATGCAAACGCGATGCATATTTCCAAAAATACAGGTGTACTATTTTATTTATGAAATAGGTAGTTATGTATACAGTGTAAGTTACTATATACACTTGTATATTACTATTAAAGATGATATGAATTCTCTGTATAAACAAGATTCTCAGATCTCGCGTTTTTCCGTACTTACCAGGTTGATAAACGTTGGCGACTGTGATTTGAAATCCGTGCATATTCAACATTATTATTATTATTATTTATCTCCTCAATAAAACCCCTCTTTTTCATAATGTAGAAGTCGTGATTTTTAACTAAAACCCCGTAATTTCTCCATCTTTTCTTAACCAACTCAACTGAACATACATTATGTTAAAAGGAACGTCATGGTGGTCACTGCAAAATCATGCTGCTGCTGTGATCTATTTCCTACAATCGTTTTCAAACCAGCACGAACCCAGGATATATATGTAACCAGTTCTTAATTATATTTTAATTAGGACGAATGGTAATATTAATTGTCGTAATGCTATCAGATGAAGTTAAGACAAGTTACGCCCCTTATTTATTATGTAGAGAAATTGGCGGTCAATGTACGGTCATCGTCTGCTGACGAAGGAAAGGTCAGCCTGACACAGATCGTAGACGGATACATAATCAACTTGTCAAAAGGAGTCTAAAGCACAGATTGAAAGTCACGAAAACTACTCAACTGGTAGTCAATTGAAGCGCTGTGGTGGTATTCGTCAACAAGTCAAAGGTTTAGAGACATAAAGACATTCCATCAAGGATTACATAAATAGGAAGATCGTTGGCTTAAATGTCGTAAAATTTTTACGTAAACGGATCACACCATTTTAATGGATTCCTACACATAAATTTGGTTAATGTTAATTGGAAATGCAGAAACAGAAATGACTAGTTTGTCAACTGAACAGCAAAGATTTAAGACAGATGCACATTCAAAACCTCCTCCCTGAACAAAAGACGTTTTGGTCCAAAACAACTTTTCATGAAAGTGCATTTTTGTGTTGTTCTATCATTAAAATGCGACTATCTTTCAGATGGCTGTATCGTGGACAATCATGCCACATCTCCTATTTTTATATTTTAATATTTTTATTTTGCTTTTGATGAATGAAAGTAAGGGTTAATATATAAAGATAATTCAAAAGAGACGTTCACAAAATTCATGGATACCTTTTACAAGCATTGGCAACAACTTTTGTGAAAAAAATCTTACGTTAAAATTCTCATCCCAAAGGAGACCGGTTTAGACAGTACGTATATACTGTATTTATGATCATAAATTATTGTCGGCGAAACCTTCAAGAGCTGGATGAACTTCAAATTACTTCTGTGAAAACCTACATAAGAAGAATCTAAAGGAAATTTGATTTTGTTAGATCAATATTTTTTCGTGAGACTTTTTGATTTCCGTCAGGTAAAATTATTAAAACAAACCAGTCTACTAGGAAGAAACAAATCATAAACAACAAAAATGGGCTTCGGTTACACATGCCATACAGTCTAACAACAATAGATATAACTTCGGAATCACGAACCCCCGAGAGCGCCCGGGGTATAGAAAAAGGCCGTTCAGTTTCTCCGCCTGCAGGTAGAACCCCAGCTAAAGGGGCGTCCGTCAGTTCGAGCGGGATGTATAAATACTCGAACTC